>BPVZ01000019.1:3124494-3135709 GCA_020521535.1 Rubroshorea leprosula
TTATATTTTCTTAGATGGTGATATAGGGATAATTTTTATATATAATTTTTCATATAACTTTTACATATCAATATTATGGGTATCAAATAAATAAAAAGAATTATTTAAATGACACATAAGATTATATAAAAATTATACAAAAAAGTTATTCATGAATTGTTTTCCTATTTCCTTCTATGTAAGAGTAATTTTAGGCTAAACTTTAGTCAATAACCTCTATATAAGCAATGTATTCTGTGCCGAAAAATATACAACTTTCACCCAATTATCTTCTTCTAATTTTCTAGATTTTTCAAGAAAACATGAAACAGTAGTGAAGAAACTCAAATCTATTTGCCTGTAAATGAAACGCCTATGAAGAAGGAGAATAAATGAAATGCCTATGAATTTCATTTTGCAGCCATTAAGACTCCAAATGTATTAAAATCCAAAGGCTTCTGCAAATGGACTTTCATTTTATTAGTTTTGGGATAATTCTTCAGTTCACCAGCTAATTTTAACTTTTTATTTCTTAAATATAATTTTAAATTCTGATTTCATCCAAGATTTTAATTTAAAAACTAATCAATTTCAAAACACCTTCACCATTATCCTAAATTTAATTGAAAACTAATCATCTTCTAATTTTCATTATTTAATTTTTCGATTTTGTTCTGAGTTTTCCATGTTTTGACGCAATTGCAAAAAGCTCCTCGTAACATATGTGACGTCCAATAACTGCAGGAAACCTTCTCAGTAGCCTTTTATGTTATTGTCTTCCCTGACAATCATGAGTTCGATAATTAAAACCACGTAACTAATTTCACTTTATTTTACCGGTTGGAGTCCGATTCCTCAGTAGATTTCACCTCATTTCAATTGTAAGGGACTCTCTGTTCCTCATTTCTTTTGATTCGTTTAGAATGAGTTCTTTTTTCTTTTTTCCCCTAAAGTTTTTATGCCTAGAAGATTTGTATACATTCTTTCGTTGCATTTTCCACACAAGAAAAATCCCAAAGAAAAATTCAAAAGAAAAATTCGTGTCACTCTTAAATGCTAGAATTTAGGAATAGGAACTTGAACATGGGGGACAACAGTTTAGGTGGAGAGTTTTATCTGCAATAATTCCACACGGTAATGATTTTTCATCTTTTAACCTTCAATTTTAAGGTTTTCCGTTTTTCTTTTTCTTTTTTTTCTTTTTTTTTTTTTTTGCTGATTAAATTTTCATGGTTATATACATCTCCTTTCTATGGCAGACGATCTTAAAATTGTGTTAGAGTTTGTATCGGTGTGGGCGACGGTGGCCGGTAGGAGAATGGAATTATTGAATAATTTGCGGAGAGTATGGGATCAGGTTTAAATGGAATTATCTTTTTGTTTGAAAGGAAAATTGTTATTGATTTTGAAGAGGTGAATTATTGATAAGTTTAATTTTTATATATATTTATATATTTTTTTAACTTAGAAATTAAATTTTATATGTATTTTATAACTTAATCTCACATAAATTTACATTAATTTCCTTGTTTTGTAAATGAAGATTAAAGAACAAATTTAATGAGAATTAATTCTTTCTTAGTGATAGCTTAAACATGCAGTAATATTTTAGTCATAACTTTCTCTCTAAATATTAAATTGAGATGATTCTTAAGGCATTAAAAAGCTAAGAAGTAGAAATACAATACATCTTTTTTAAGCTCAACCCAATTCAATCATATTTAAGTTGAAATTATAGTTCAATTAAGGGGATTCAAAGTTGTGGACTGATAGCAATTTAAGCTAAAAAAATTCAAAAGCGCTAAAAAGAAAAATGTGGTCAAAAATAAAAACAAGCAAAAGGTATATAATATATATATATATATATATATATATATATACATCGAATTCACCACAGAGTGGGAGGGAGGCTACCTCTTGGCTTTCTTCTTTTGCCAATCCTACTTTGAGAAATCAGCAGACAGTGGAGTCCACAACAAACAGTGAGTCCACAACAGCAACAACACGAAATTGAGGAAGAAAAGCCCAAGTAGTTGCTCGGCTTTTTTATTCTTAGGGGACTAGTTTTCTCATTCATACTATAATTTTTCAATGTTTATTTGCTAGATTTTCTCTTTAATTTTTATGGCTATTCTAAACTTGATTATGTGTGGATAAATTACTTAAACTAGGATTAGATGAATTTTAATTCTTGAATCATCTAATTAATTTTAGTTTAATTCAAAATATAGTAGTTATTCGCATGAAAGTTTATATTGTTGAACTTAATACATTAAAAACTCTATCACTTGTTAATTAATTCAATGCTTTACACGTGAACTTAGAAATGAATTGCGTAAATTGAACCAATAATAATATAATCATGTATTAAACTATGAGATCGAGAGGTAATCAATGTCACATATGATAGTAGAGAAAGAAAAGAGAGTTAGGACCTCCCCTATTTTAAGTTAGAGGTTTCTATAAAATTTAATACTCATTAATTTATTTCAAATTAGATAAAGATAGGATTAATTTAACAAGTAAAAGAAGAATTAACTTGACTTGAGAAAATTAGTTAATTAATTGAGAGCAATCTGCCATCTCGTGTGATATCGTTATTTGAACTTGAATTAGATTAATTAAACAATTATGTAATTAAAAATTAAATAAAATTTAATTTTTGGTTCCTTTTCGTTCTTAGTTCCTTTTACTTTTATTAAAAAAAAGATTACAACTGATCTAATCAATAAATTAATTTAATTTAAAAGGTAAATTAAATTAAAAAGTAACACATGGTACACTACTAAAAAGTAAACCAAATTGCTTTTTAAAAAAATATAACAATTAAAATAGACATGAAATAGTAAAAGCTAAGATACGGAGACGGAACTACTTCTGATCTTAGCTTTTAATATTTAATTCTTGCATTTCCTAACTAGCATATTGTTGTAGTCAACAAATTCGTTTTGCTTTTTAATCACAAGACCGATTTGCCTGCTTAACAATTTAGAGGGATGTTAAGCGGGCAGGAAATCCTTTTAGTCTCCCTCTGTTTCATAATTAGCTTGCATTTGAACGATTTACAGCTTTTTGAAAGAGGGGAGAGTCGAACCCAACCAAACAGTTGGGTGGCGCACCATTCAATATGATTGGTAGCCATTTGACCTAAAACGCCAGGTGCAATTAGATAAGCTTGTAATTTGTTGAACATAGATTAGCTGGTATTTGGTTTTTTTTTTTTTGGTAAATGATTAGCTTGTATTTGAAATTGCGGTTTTAGAGTTATTTTAATTTGTCTATAGTATATTGTTAAAAGGGTTAAATTCTATGTTGGTCCCTCAATTTTTGCACAGAATCCTTTTTTAGTCTTCAACTTAAAAAAACTCTTTTTTGATCCATAAATTATTTTCCCAACCTTTTTTTGGTTCCTCCGTTGTTTAAGTGGTGACATGGTGTTATTTTTCACTAAGTATTTTTTTTTTTTAATTATTAATGTTGACATGAAAATTAAAATGGCCACCAATAACACATCGTAAAACGATGTGTGCAGAAGACATCGAGTATTTGCCTTTAGGGTCCTACTTCCATGTCCATCTATCCTCTTGTCCTTAAACCAGCTTTTTCTTGAATTGCTTGGAGATTGTAAGCTGCTATGTAACTGAAGGGTGCCACTAAAAGTTTCAACTTTTGTATGGAAAGCAATGTAGAATAGAATCCCAACAAAAGAGAATTTACAGAAACATAGAGCATTGAGCAATGACGAAGATTTGTCATGTGTTTTATGTGGAAAAGGGATTGAAAGCTCAAGTCACCTTTTGTTCTCAAGCCCAGCAGCATGGAATGTGTGGTCTTCTTATTATAATTGGTGGGGTATTAATGTACTATCCCAAGACAAGGGTTGGAATCACTTGATTTAGCATGCAAGGCTATTCAACAACAAGACTACAAAGAAAGCTTGGGTGGTGATTGGTTTGCAGTTGTATGGAATATTTGGCTATGGAGGAATCAAAGGGTATTCAAGGCAAGCTCAGAACCCTAGTACAAGATTATTGAGGTGATTAAGTACCAATTTTTTCAATGGCTCAAAGCTAATTTGTGGCCGAAAATCTCTAAGGACTTATGGTATGTAAATCCTGTTCATGCACGTAAAATGGTACTAAGGGGGGCATCTTAATTGGCCCAATAAAGATTTCATACAAGGTTGGAAACCATACGTAGGGTACAAGAGGTATAATTACTGTTATCGTATTACATTATAAGGTAGCTTTCCCATGACTGTGTTGATTGCACTGCCTTACATTTATAATCTATTTATTTTGTTATGGATTAAAATACTCCTTATATTTTAATTTAATAATATTTTCTTTACTGATAACAAATTTGTAAAATGATGTGGAAAATCCAGGCAGTAAAAAATAATTAATGAAGTTGTAATTAAATTATCACCCACAAAAAAAACATTAATTAAGAAAAATTAAAGAGAAAATATATTCACGATCCAAATCCGACTCGAGACAAAGAACCCATCCTGATCTCCAATTTTTTAATGTTGGGATTTTTAGTCCCTAAATAATCTTCCATAGTTTGAAAATTGTAATTGAATTCATCAAACATGATTGAAAAAGATGGAAAATCAGAGTGGGTGTTTGTCGTTCATGGCATCCTGGGTCCACTAGCGTTTTGGGAGGAGCACAAGGCGAAAAGATCACGGTGACCTTGGGACAGCAAAATAACAACAAACCGAGCAAGGTTGGGTGATGCCCTGGATAACAAAGCAGAGTAATACAAAGGAAATCAAAATGAAGAAAAAGAATGATCTCTGATATATTGCTCCAATAATGAATGCAAAGATGAGATATTGAGGGATTATAGAGAGAGACAAGGAAGAAGATAACAATTCTCAACACCTTTCCTAATCCCAGCCCCATTACATATATTCTCTCCCCTCTGTCAAACCGTTAGACATTCTTCTCTCCCCAATGAACACGTGTCAACAGTGAAAATAAAAAGGAAATGATTGATAAATATGATTTCTGACTTATTTATTCTCATATCAACTTTCTCCCCTTTCAAAGACATCCTTGTCCTTAAGGATGGAAATTTGGATACTTCTGTTGTAAATCAAAGAGGAATTCCCATGTTGCATCTTTAGGAAAATAGTTGGACCATTGGACTAATACTTTTGTGACTGCTCTATTTCCACACTTGACCATTTTTCAATCCAAAATAGCAATTGGCTCAGGTAATATAGTGGAATGAGATTAGATGGTATAGTTGCTACAACTGGAGTGTGTGTTCCAACCTTCTTCTTGAGCTATGACACATGGATGGTAGGATGAATTTTTGTGCCAAGAGGAAGGTCCAATGTGTATGCAACCTTTCCCACATGAGTAGTCACTTTGAATGGTCCAAAAAATTTTGGTGAAAGTTTATATGATCACTGATGCTGCACAGATTCTTGTCTGTATGGTTGCAGTTTCAAGTAAACCCAATCCCCCACTTGAAACTCCTTTTCATATTGGTGCTTGTTTGCCATTTGTGTCGTTCTCTGTTGAGTGTTTGATAAATGAAATTTGAGCTGCTGAATCATGGCTTCCTTTGCTCTTAAGCTCCTGTCCACTATGTCTACAGAAGAATCACAAGGAAAATATGGAATATGGACAAGTGGTGTATACCCATAAAGTACCTCAAAAGGAGTAAAGTGAGTTGAAGTATGATAATTGGTATTATACCAGAATTCAACTAGAGCTAACCACTTTTGCCATTCCTATGGGTTGCCACTAGTCATACACCTCAAATATCCTTCTAAACATCTGTTAACCACTTCCGATTGACCATCAGTTTGGGGATGATAGGTAGTGGAATAGTGTAAGTTGACTCCTTGCAACCTGAAAAGTTCCTTCCAAAAATTGCTTAAGAACATCAAATCCCTATCACTTACTATCATCTTAGGAAGGCCATGAAGCTTTAAAACTTGATCCATAAAATATTGAGCCACAGTTAATGCAGAATAGGGATGTGACAAGCAATAAAATGAGCATATTTACTCAATTTGTCCACCACAACCAAAATAACATCCTTACCATTTGATCTTGGTAACCCTTTTAGGAAATCCATGGTAATATCAATCCAAACACCATCTGGAATTGGGAGTGGTTGTAGCAAGCTCGAGATAGCCACATTTTCAGACTTGCATCTTTGGCATATATCACATTCACGGATATATTTCCTGATGTATTTCTCCAATCCTTTCCAACAAAACAAAGCCATTAGTTTCTTTGCAGTGGCCTGTACACTAAAGTATCCTCTTAATGCACTATCATGCATTAAGCTAATTATTTGGCTCTTTAGTGTTTCATTACAACCTACCACCAATCTTCCCTTCCACCTGAGTTGATCTGCAGACTAGGTGAATGGGGTGTTCTACATCTGGCCATTTCTAAGCTTCTCAATCAGTTCCTGAAGCTTTGGAACTTTGCTCCAAGTAGCTTTAATTTCTTCATACAAGGAAGGCAATATGGTAGAAATAGCCATAACTAGTAACTCACTATTAGGCAACGTAGAGAGTGCACTTGCCACCATATTCTCTTTGCCTTTCTTGTAATTATTGGTAAAATCAAACCCCATGAGCTTGGTTACCCATGTCTGATGTAGCCAAGTATGAATTCTTTGCTCCAATAAATATTTCAAGCTCTCATGGTCAATTTTGACAATGAAATGCCTTCCTAAAATATAATGGCTCCATTTGGTAACAGCATATATCAAGGCCAATAGTTCTTTCTCATACACCGATAAAGCTTGGTGTCGTTTGTGAAAATGCCTTACTAATATAGGCAATAGGATACCCTTTTTGCATTAGTACTATACTTATTCCTCGCCCACAAGCATCAGTCTCCACCACAAACTCTTGGGAAAAATCAAGTAGAGCTAGAACTAGAGCAATAATCATGGCTTCCTTAAGAGAATTGAAAACTTGTGTTGCCTGTTCACTCCAGTTGAAGGCCTCTTTCTTTAATAAATTAGTTAGGGGTTTGCTAATATTACCATAATTCTTCACAAATCTTCTATAGTATCCAGTAAGGCCCAAGAAACCTCGGAGCTCCTTAACAAACTTAGGAATTGGCCAATGCTTCACTGCTTCAACCTTGCTAGGATCAGTGGATACTCGTTCAGTAGATATAAAATGACCCAAATACTCTACCCTGCTACTGCCAAAAGAACATTTACTAACTTTAGCAAATAGTTGGTAAGCTTCTAACAACCAAAATACCTTCTCCAAGTGCTTTATATGTTCCTGAAGACTCTTGCTATACACCACAATGTCATCAAAAAATACAAGCACAAATTTCCTGAGATAAATTTGGAACACCTCATTCAATAATGATTGGAAAGTAGATGGTGCGTTAGTATGCTCGAAGCACATAACCAAATATTCATAATTACTCTCATGCATCTTAAAGGTTGTCTTTGGTTATGATTGGTGGTATCTAGCATGCCAATCAATTTGAAAGTAAATAATGGATCCTTGAACTCATCCAGTAATTCCTCAATCACAAGAATTGGATACTCATCCTTAATGGAGTGGTTGTTGAGTTCTTGGTAGTCCACACAAAACCTCCATGCCCCATCTTTGCTCTTCACCAATACCACAAGGGAGGAAAAAGAACTATTGCTATTCTAAATAATTCCAAAAGCTAACATCTCCCTAGTTAGCTGTTCAATAACATCTTTCTGCACACTTACGTAACGGTAAAGCCTAATGTTGATTGATGTTATTCCTTTCTTTAGCAAGATTCTATGATCATGAGTCTTGTGGGGAGGTAGAGATTTTGGCTCCTCAAAGATATTTTGATATTTCTGTAGTAAACAATCAATTTAAGGAATTGCTTCCATTTGGTTGATTCATCTTACATGATCAAGCCAAGTTACTTGAGAGCTCTTAGGTGTAGTAGGTCCTTACTTGCAAGCCATAAATCTGGTGCGTATTGATTGTAGAGTCTCCTTTCAAGAGTTTACTCATTCCTTTAGAACCAATTGAAGACACTTGCACACTAGATGTACCCTTCAAAACAAACTTATGTCCCTCATAAGTAAACACCATCTTGAGAACTTTGAAGCTCCATGTAATATCCCCCAGAGTTTCTAGCCATTGAATGCCTAAGACCATGTCACAATTCCCTAATGGTAGCATAAGGGAATCAGTATAAAATGGTTTACCTTGCAACCACCATGTGAAACCAAGACATATACTTGAGCAAGTCAAGGAATTCCCATCAACAACATCTACAATTAACGGGTTCATGGGGCATAGCCTGCATCCAAGCTTCTTAGCAGCATTAATATTTGAAAAATTATGGGTGCTACTAGATTCAATTAAGATATAAATTGGCCTTTTGTTGACATGACCAGTCACTCGCATGGTCTTGTAAGTTCTCTTTGTAGGTCCAAACAATGCCAGCACTGAAATATGTGGCATAAATTATTCTAGCAATTCTTCAACAGCCTCCTCGAACACATCCCCTTTGTCTCTTCATCAACCAACTCTATAGCATAAAGCTGCATCGGCTGACATTTGTGGCCTTGTGAATACTTTTCATCACACCAATAGCAAAATCCCTTTTGCCTTTTAATCTCAATTTCTTGCCTAGTGAGTGGCTTGTATGGTCTTTGAGTGGTATTTGGCTTAGTAAGGGTGTTACTTGGAGTCATGTGAGGGGAATTGCTAGGATTTGCCTTAGGGTTCGGTGCTTTTAGAGTGTTTGGGGTAGGCAACAATGGTGCAGAAAGTTTGGAGCTTTTGGCTAGTAATTGATTTTCTTGGCTGGATGATTCATGTAATCTAGCTAAAGCATATGCATCAAAGAGGGATTTTGGCTTAAACATCCTAACACCAATTTCAATGTCTGTCTTCAACCCACTCAAGTAAATACTAAGGCCTTGAGTTTTAGTAATACCTACTTTTGGAAACAAAGTGTCAAATTGCACCTGGTATTCCTCTACCATTCCGACTTGCTTCAGCTTGATTAGATCTACCATATGGTCTTCATAAACCTTACTCCCAAACCAAGCTTGCAAGCCCTCAACATATGCTTCCCAATTAGAAAGCACCTGCTCCCCTTTTACTTCTAAAAAAGTTTGGTGCCACTACATAGCACGTCCTTCCAAATTAATGGAGGCGATATGAGCTTTGTGTTCCTTTGGGGTTCCATCAATTCTAAAGTATTGGTTGCAACAATATAGCCAATCCTTCAAATTGTCACCATCAATATGGGAAACTCAATTCTAACTGCCTTTGCTGTTAATGGACCTATCCTTTGAGTTGTTACCATAGTGGACTGTCCGCTACTTCCATTGTTACCCACTAAAGTTGCTACGATATTTGCTTCCAACTGAGTCATAATCTGGGTTTGCTAGACTCTGAGTCCTGAAATCCTAGCATTGATGTCAGCCACTAATTTTCCCTGATTTTCCTCAACCTGCTTTAGTCTTGCTACTAGTTCGTCCTATTTCTCAAAAAGTTCCTTCATAAAATTAAGCATATCTTGCTCAATTGTCTTCGTCATGGCCAAGGAAAGAGTTGCTCTGATACCAACTGATGCCTTAGATAACAAAGTAGAGTAATGCAAGGGAAATCAAAAATGAAGAAAAAGGATGATCTCCAATGTATTGCTCCAATAGTGAATACAAAGATGAGATATTGAGGGATTACAAAGAGAGACAAGGAAGAAGATGCAATTCTTAACACCCTTCCTAATCCCAACCCCATTACATATATTCTCTCCCCTCTGTCAAACCGTTAGACATTCTCCTCTCCCCAATGAACACATGTCAATAGTGAAAATAAAAAGGAAATGACAGATAAATATGCTTCTTGACTTATTTATTCTCATATCATCAAGGCCCGCAACCATGGATGATGCCAGTGGAAGTGGAAGAAAATTTTAGACTATTTTCATTCAAAAATTAGGTAGGAAATTTCAAAAATTTTGAGATTTTGTAACTCAAACTCAATCCTTGGAGCATGACAATTGGAGGATATACCAAACTTTTATTTTCTTGATTTGAGTTTTCTTCCTAACCAAACAGAAGTTATAGAATTTATTTGGGTAGTAAAATTCGATTCAACAAACGAAATGACTTTCTAGTAGTAGTTAACAATTTTGTGTTCTTCAATTATTATAGCTACTTTCTTCTAGCAAAACTTTATTATTCTTCTTTCCTTTTTTTGAAAATATGGGTTTTAATCTAATTACTTGCTTTTGGTATTTTTGTCCAAGTCTAAGGCTTAGACTTAGTGTTGGCCTTCTACAACAAAACATTGCATAGAACGAGCTTGTTGTTAAGCTGAATTAAGCTTATGGCTTTTGAAAATCTTATCTTTCTTGCTGGTATTAGCTAGTAGGCTTGGGTTTATCAGATTTATTAGCTTCTTTACCTCCTGCTGTGTTGTACGCAAAGATCGTGTTTTATTCATAACACTTCGTCTTTTATTTTTCTTTTGTTTTTCTTGTTATCATAACAGTTTTTTGCACAAATGATTTAAATAGCTCACTGTTAACCTCCTTTTTCATTGAAGTAGAAGATTTTAAATTTAACTTGCATGATATGCAACTAGAGTTAGTTAAGAAATAAAAAAAATTTACTTCCTATTATACAATTTAAGATAAAAATGAATTAATAAAAAGGAATGGTTTTTTGCTTTTGAAGAAACATGAAGATGAAAGGAGGAGGAACAAAAGGGAGGAAGACAGAGGAGAGAGAACCGACGTGGGGTCAAAGATAGGGTAAAAATGTAATTTTAAATTTAATAAAACTTATAGATATTTTAATTTATTTAATTTTCCAAATTAGCATTTAATGTGTTACAAGTGACTATTTTAATTTTCATGTCAACGTTAACAATTAAAAAAAATAAATACTTCACAAAGAATAATCGTCAGGTTAGCTAAGGGAGAGACAAAATATATATATATATATATATATATAAATTTTAGCAACTAATATGAGCATTTTTAACTGGGGGAACTAAAAGGGTCCTCGTACGAAATAAGGTTTTAACAAAAAAAATAGAAATATTATGGGTGCGAGGCCACAGAATCATAGAGGAATGGTAGCTTTACGGCAATAATATGATTAAGATGTTTGATGTATTAGAGTGAATGATTCAAATTTGTGAGATGAAATGGGATGAGGATGGAAATTACAGATTTGAACTTTTACTAAAAGGGTGTGAAAGTTTTTTATATTTGTAATA
>BPVZ01000019.1:3137201-3153171 GCA_020521535.1 Rubroshorea leprosula
TCTTCTTCTAGCTTCAGCAACGGTGGTTCACACTCTGGGCCCAACTTTCAACGACGATGTGCTGGGGTTAATCGTCTTCAAGGCCGGTCTCCAAGACCCAAAGTCCAAACTCCAGTCTTGGACCGAAGAAGATGACGACGCCTGCAACTGGGTCGGTGTCAAGTGCGACCCCACTTCCAACCGGGTCTCCCATCTCGTCCTCGATGGCTTCTCCCTCTCCGGTCATGTCAGCCGCGGCCTGCTGCTGTTGCAGTTCCTTCAGACCCTCTCGCTTGCGAATAACAATTTTTCCGGACCCATAAACCCTGATTTTACTCTGCTTGGCAGTTTGCAGGCAATCGATTTTAGTGGAAACAGTCTTTCTGGTTCGATCCCTGATGATTTCTTTGCACAATGTGGGGCTCTAAAATCGGTTTCTTTTGCAAGAAACAATCTTACTGGGCAGATTCCTGATTCTTTGAGCAGGTGTTCGACGCTTGTGGATGTCAACTTCTCATCTAATCAGATTTCCGGGCGTTTACCGTCTGGAATTTGGTTTCTCAGGAACCTCCAATCTCTTGATCTTTCTGTTAATTTGCTGGAGGGAGAGATTCCGGAGGGAATTGGGTGTTTGTATGACTTAAGAGGGATAAGTTTGGCTAAGAACAGGTTCACAGGGAGGATTCCGGGGGATATTGGAAGCTGTTCACAGTTAAAATGGCTTGATTTTAATGATAATTATTTCTCTGGTAGACTTCCGGAATCAATGCAGAGGCTTGGTTTCTGTAGTTCAATCAATTTGAGAGGAAATCGGTTCATCGGGGAAGTCTCAGATTGGATTGGAGAACTAATAAGTCTAGAGAGTCTGGATCTTTCTGAGAATGAGTTTTCTGGGTGGATTCCATTTACCATTGGAAATCTTAAGAGGTTGAGGGAACTGAATTTGTCAAAGAACCAGTTTTCTGGGGAATTGCCAGAGTCAATGGTGAATTGCTCTAGCCTTTTGACTATAGATATGAGCCAGAATCAGTTGTCTGGAAATGTTCCTTCATGGATGTTTGGGATTGGATTGAAGAGTGTGTCACTTTCTGGGGAAATCACAGTGAATGCTTCGCTTGACTCAATGGTGGCATCTTATGAGGGTCTACAGGTTTTGAATCTGTCTTCAAATGCATTATCTGGTGAAATTCCATCCAGCATTGGGGTTCTTAGTAGCTTAGTGTTCTTGAATATGTCCAGGAACCGTCTCTTTGGTTCTATTCCAGCAAGCATAGGAGAACTAAAATCCACAGAGGATATAGATTTGAGTTACAATTTGCTAAATGGAAGCATTCCTCCTGAGATTGGAGGAGCGGTTTCACTCAAGGAGCTGAGGTTGCAGAGGAACTTTCTATCTGGGGAAATTCCAACTGAGATAGTGAACTGCTCATCTTTAACATCTTTGTAAGTTCTTCCTTTTCCTTGACTATTTGCTTTTAAGCTCTATTCTGGTTAAATCTATGTTTATATAAAACATCATAGGGACAGATGAATTCTTAACTATTAGGCCGTATGCAGTTGGTGATAGTTAGCCACTATACATTTCTTTGAGGTATAAGGCATTTATCCTTCCTAAATCTGTGAGTTTTGGGGATGCTTTTGAAGAAGTCCCTTCGAATTGGTTTAACAAAAAATGGGGTATCTCTTTCCCAGTCTTTGATGGAATATTTACCAATCTCTGGTTGCAATGGATAAGTCCTAAAGTAGAATATTAACCTAGTTGCCTGCAATTTTCTAACAGATTTCTACCTTTCTTTCTGTTTTTGTTTGAATGGTGCAGAATTCTATCTCAGAACAACCTGTCTGGCCTAATCCCTCCAGCCATTGGAGACTTAAGCAACCTCCAATATGTAGATTTGTCGATGAATGAGCTGAATGGAACCCTACCAAAAGAGCTGTCAAATCTGTCTCACCTCCTGTCCTTTAATGTCTCACAAAACCACCTCCATGGTGAACTCCCACAAGGAGGCTTCTTCAATACCATACCTGCCTCATCTGTCTCTGGTAATCCAGAACTCTGTGGTTCTGTTGTCAAACGGTCCTGCCCTGCTGTCCATCCCAAGCCCATTGTCCTCAACCCAAACTCTTCTGACTCCGTCAATGGCTCCTCTCCTAATCAGCATCGCAAGATTGTACTCAGCATCTCCTCCCTCATTGCCATTGGTGCAGCAGCTTTAATTGCCATTGGTGTAGTAGCAGTAACTATCCTCAACATCCATGTTCGGTCTTCTATGTCACGTGCAGCAGCTGCTGTCACAGTATCTGCTGGGGAAGATTTCAGCCGCTCTCCCACTAATGATCCAAACTATGGCAAGCTTGTAATGTTTTCCGGCGATGCTGACTTTGTTGCTGGGGCCCAACCACTGCTAAACAAGGAAAGTGAGATTGGTCGTGGAGGGTTCGGAGTTGTTTATCAAGCAAGTCTTCAAGATGGGCATTCAGTTGCCATTAAGAAACTGACTGTTTCAAGTATGATCAAGTCCCAAGAGGAATTTGAGAAGGAAGTGAAGAAGCTTGGAAAGATCAGGCACCAAAATCTTGTGGCACTTGAAGGGTATTACTGGACACCATCCTTGCATCTCCTCATTTATGAATTAGTACCAAGCGGGAGTTTGTTTCAGCACCTGCATGACGAACCTGGCCAAAATTTTCTCTCTTGGCGACGAAGGTTTAACATAATTATTGGGATGGCAAAAGGTTTGGCCTATCTGCATCGATTGAACATTATTCACTATAATCTGAAATCAACAAATGTGCTGATAGATAGCTCTGGTGAGCCAAAGGTTGGGGATTTTGGACTTGCAAGGCTGTTGCCAACATTAGACCGCTGCAAATTGAGCAGCAAAATCCAAAGTGCACTTGGTTACATGGCTCCTGAGTTTGCATGCAAAACAGTGAAAATAACTGAGAAATGCGATGTGTATGGATTTGGGGTCTTGGTATTAGAGGTGGTAACAGGAAGGAAGCCAGTGGAGTACATGGAGGATGACTTAGTGGTGCTTTGTGATATGGTGAGGGGAGCACTGGAGGATGGTAGGGTGGAGGAATGTGTTGATGGGAGGCTCCGGGGTAATTTCCTAGCAGAGGAAGCAATTCCAGTAATAAAGCTTGGTTTAATATGTGCATCTCAAGTGCCATCTAATAGGCCTGACATGGAAGAAGTGGTTAACATTTTAGAACTAATCCAATGCACTTCTGATAGCCAAGAGGAGCTGGAATAAATCAAACTTTTATAAGAGATCAAGACTGAAAAAAACAGAGTGTTTCCTGGTGAATATGAATCCAGTGTGTTCAACACAAAGAATAGAATAGATCCCCTCTTTCACCGCTCCATCCTCTGAATTTTGTACCCTTTTGTTCTTTTATTTCTCCTAATTCTTTGTTTCTTGATGCTGTATTTTCCTTTGTGCCTTATAGTTTACTGATTTTGTCGTACACAGGCTCACTTACTGGATTGTTTTTCACCAATTGAATATGAGGATTCGAATTTTGTTCAAGAGTTCAAGTTCAACCACGTTTCTTTATATTTGTTCAAGTCAAATACATGAAATTCTTGAAAGAACCAAGGGAGCAAAAGGAAAAGAAAGTCGAAGAAAGCCTTTGAAATTTTCTTCCTTTTCCAGTTTGTTTGTTGAAATGAAATTGCAGTTTTTCACTGTAGATTGACGAGAAAAATGCCAGTATGGGCCTGAAATAACCAAATTGTCATTGCGTGTTTATTCATTAATGATATTTTGATCAAATTTCAACTCGGGTTGGCAAACTGAAAGTAATAGTATTTCTGTAACCAAGAATACAGAGAAAGTCTTTAGAGGAAGAAAAGGAAGGGTAAGTAAAATATACCTATGTAGTTCACAATGACAGTAGAAGTCAATGAATGGAATGACACAAACACATCATGGCAGCCTCTTGCATTATCTACACTTTTCATGTTTGAAATTGAAATCACTATTCCTTTTTGCTTTTCTCCTTTATGCTGCAAAAATGGTCAACAACCACCTGCAATCAAAGCATAAAGCTATGATCACCAGCTGATGCTCATCATCCAACCAAATACACAATTTCAAAGTTTGTTGGCACAGTTAGGAGTGAGAACCTCTGTTTTTTTTTTGCAGGTTTTGGTTAATAATTGATGCTTAAGTTTGAAGATTAATTTTAATGATTTAGATGGTCTTGGGAGGTCGGCAAAACAAAATAGTGTTGTAATATGTATCTCAAGACCAAGCCATAATGAAAAATTTAACATCTTATCTCCGTTGGTGTTATCTTGAAAATCTGACAGCTCAACTATACTCGCTGAGCAGTCAAATTTCTAATGGGTCCTGAGAAGCACTTCTACGGCATGTTAAGGGTCATGGTTATGGACAAAAACATCATAAGTGCGTTTGATTTATATACCATTTTATCAATTTGATTAACATATTTGAAAACATCCAATTTAGACATTAATTTTAAATTGTTAAGTAATAAATATCAATTATTTTATCAACTATTACTTAACAAATATAATCTCTAACAATCAAATTAAACACACTTAAAATGTTTTCATGTGACTACCAATCATTTGTGTGACTATAATCATGACACATTTTGAGTGGCGATAGTAGTATTTTCATGGTGCATGGCAATGATGATTTGGTATCTTTAATCCTCGTGTTGCAAATGGAATTTCCTTGTAACCTTTCGAAAGAAATAGTATTAAATTTCATACTTTCCTCATGCTGAAATTTTTTTTTTTATTATATATATATTTCCGAAGCCCGGGTACTCAAAAAGGCATTACAAACTTGCAAGACAAAAAATAGGGAGAAGGGAAACATGTATGGCGAAGATTGATTAGAGACAAAACATGTGCAACTCCCCTATACAATGCTTTTAGGCTTCTTCTAAACAATTCCTTCCGATCAGGAATGACAACAAATCTTCAATCCATGTCAACATGGCAAGTATGTTAAGAATTTACAGTTTATACAATGAATTGACTATGATTTCCGTATACCTGCTTTGTTTTCTTCTTTCATCCAAAATTCTGCATGTTGAATTCTCACGTTCTTGCCTTGCATTTTTTTCAAGTAAAGATCCTAATCGTCCCAACCATCTTCCCAGCCGTCTTTGTTTGAAGACCTAGCAGTGAGGCCGTTTGCTGAGATGTTTCCTAGGTGACGTGCTGCTGGTGATTTCACTGCATGTTCCTCATCCCAATCATCATCCCAACCCTCATCCCATCCTTCTGCTGTTTCGACTACAGTAGCTGACATGGATTCTGGCCTTCCCATTTCTAGCTCTTGATAAGGGATTCCATCTAGCCGCCGTCTCCTTGAATTCCTGAGTTTGCAGCAAGCCCATGTAGCTACAAAAATTACAACTGTTGCAATCAAGAAGTATGCACCATTTATGGGGCTCACTAGGTTGTCATATGAGGGCAGGAGAAAGAAAAAGTTTGCTCTGGAAACAGGAGAGTCCGTGTGTAGGGAACAATTCCCATGTCCAGCACTGACCACCAGTTTGTCACTTTGGATGGAAGCCAGTGAGATATTTATCTGGAAATAAACAAGAAATTTGTGTATTAATTGTGAACAAAAAGACAATGAAGTCAACAAAGGTTGCCCATGCATTACACATGAACATGCATTTCTTGGACCATACCAATGAGACCTTGAAATAATATTTTGAATCTAGTTGGAAGTCAAGGTTACTAATCTTGCCATACAATTAATTTAATGATTAATCATGCAAAATGCGACAAACATATCAGGCACCAGCCAAGTTTCAGCAACAGCAAGAACAATTCCCTTTCCATCCTAACATATTTCTGCTTCCTTCAGTTATATGATGACCATTATTTCTACTTAACAAGGTTTTTGCCCATGCATAGCTTAAATGATAAGCAAACTCTTACTGAGAACTGAAACCCATGTCTTAAGAATAGCAGAACAAAACCATGCTCTAAGAATGACAGCTATATATCATCAATGAAAGCTTAGTTTCAAATTCCCACCCTAACAACGCTCTTTCCTTTATCTTTCTATATTATCTGCACTGCAACAGCATCCAGCTCAAATTCAATTTCTATTCTCAATATTGTTCATATAATATAGGTTTCCATAGAGTTCCAAGATTGTCAGAGGAAAATGACAAAATTCATTCAAGATATAATTCACTCAAGAAGTAAGATCACTGGAGAAATAATGAAAAATAGAAAGAAAAGGAAATATACCCTATGAGTTCCATGTTTTGGTAACTTGAAATGATTTTCCATAGACGTTGAGCCTGTAAGATTTACTTCCAAAGTTTCTTCCCCTTGATTTTGGACTATAACAGCCAACTCTTTTGACCCTGCTAAGGAAAAAGGAAATCAGATTATCTCATCAAGAAATGTACCAACTCTAGTTCCAATTACTTTACATCTATAACAGAGTATAATCAATACGCATTTTTGCTGAAATTCTATTTCCTATGTTTTGGAGCAAAAAACTGCAGAGGAAGCATACAAATGAACAGTGCTGTTAATTTAAAGATTGTCTAGAAAGTTGTGAGGATAGTTAAATTGGTTTATCTAGATCGTTTCTGCCAGGAACCATGTATAATAGTGATTGCCATGAGTTGAAAATGTAAGATTTTAATTTCTTAGTCAAAAGAGGCATGTCTTGTAAAGCCAAAATTTGGTTTTCCTGAATATCCAACAAAACACTGAAACAATAATTGAACCCCCTCCTCAAACACTGATAAAAAATATAAGCTACTTAAGAAGTAAATGAATAAACAAAATTTCTCTATCTCATAAAAGTAAACCTAATTTCTATGTAAAGTCCCACTACCCTTCTCACAGATGCTGCAGAAACAACTGGAAAAGATTTTCCTTCCAAATTATTGCAAGAATATAATTATTATGCACTCCAACCAACAAATCTAGCCTAGCTCCATTGCCTGCTGAAACCAATATTTCAAACATGACTTCGAAAGGCATTTACATGCTACATTCTTACAAAATTAATGAAGCATGTGAAATAAATCAAACATTATATGTACTACAACTTTCCTAAATGTCCAAGTTCTGATCTCTAGTCTTGTGCTCAGGTGTCTCACAGAGGATGTCATTTCACCATGCTAACTACATGAAGAGTGAAGTGAATTGACTCAAAGAACATGTTTGTTATGAACTTACCTGATGGCCATTGTTTATTGATTATTTATCTAGGCCAAGAGGTTGGAAGAAGAATATGATATCACTGCTCATGACTACTAGCACGGGCACCATTTATGCTGCTGTTGAAATTACTGCACTGTTTACTTCTTTTTCTGTTACTTGTCAATTTTATTTTGGACATGTGAGATAAGAGGTTGTAAGGACATTTTCAGAGTTATATTTTGATTGAGAATCCAAGATTGCATGACTTAACACCCTAAGAAATTTAACCCATCTACATTTGAGAAATTTTTGAGTTTAATGTCAAATCAAGATGCACTTTTGTTATGTCACACATCCAGCTGCATCATTTATTTGGCCTGAAAATAATTGGACCTCAGATGTAACCTAAATTCACCCCCAGAAACATCGAAAGTACCAAATACAAGCACATTACATTAATGGTATTTATGACCAAAAAGGCATACTAGTACTAATTTCATATATGAGTTCAGAGGCCATTAAAACAGAAATCAGTCTGGATTAGTCGCTATGGAAGCTGAAAGCATCCTTTATATGGAATAAGCTATTCATTTTCAATAGCATGGACTAGTTTGCCACATTGAAAATATATGCACAAGGCTATTGTCAAGTAACATTTTCTTGATCATAAGTTATAAGCATAATGAGATACCAATGATTCTCCATGTGATATAAAAAAGGGAGATGAATTTCTTGAACAAAAAAAATGATTTCAGGTTTCACATCTAAGAAATGGACTAGTATCAACATTAGGGAAAATAACTAAAGAAGGTATCACCATAAGACAGTTCCCCACCACTACTCTGAGCATTCTCAAGCTAATAAGCTAATAAGAAAGCAGAGTAATCAAGCCAAACACGACATAAAAGGGGGGATAAGCAAAAGTTACGTAGGTATTTGTCTGCAAAGTTTAAACCAAAAAGGAAAAAGAGGAGATACCATACCACTAAGGATAAATGGCTGTTTTGGTATCAATTAACATGCCACATGAAGAAAAGAGTAATGACGGCATTATATAAGCTTAAAAAATTTCATAAAAAGTTTTGAAAAGAAACCATCAGAAATGCAAGAGTTTGTAAATTAAAGAAGCTAGAGATCAAGTCTTTTGATATAAAAGAGGAAACTCTCCAAATGTTTGCTCTCTATAGATATAATAGTTGTGATTCAACAAACCAGTTAGACAATGACATAGCAAAAGAGGCTATTAACTGCTGGCAATGGGTCCCCACGGGGGCAGGGACCCCCTCCCCATCCCCCTCCCCATCCCCATTCCCATCCCCATCCCCATTCCCATCCCCATCCCCATTCCCATTCCCATCCCCGCCAGTAACAGGTACAGGGATTCCCATGGGGATTTTTGGCAGGGAGCCAAAAATGGCCTCCATTCCAATACCCACGGGGAATGATAGGTCCCTGCGGGAATTCGGAGTTCCCACCAAGTATTAAATATATAGAATTTAACATTATTTTTTTTATTTATATATAGAATTTAACATTATTTTTTTCTTGATAAAAAAAAAAAAAGTAAAAATTTAAAACAACTCAAACAAGTAAATGCATTAACATAGAGTGCAGCAAAGCAATATCTAGTAACCAATTGCAGCAAATACACACTGCCATACACATCCAACAAGTCCAGCAGCAAGTTCATAAAAAAAATGCATGAACTGCCATACATGTCCAGGTTGGGTTGGGTTGGGTTGGGTTATTGAATTGGGTTTGAGAAGACTAGAACTGAAAAAGGAATTAGACTGGGCAATTTAGGTTAGGTTGGGTTAGCCAATTAGGTTGGGTGAGTAAAAATTAATTGGTAATATATTTACAAAAATATATATAAGAATAAATTTATTTATATTTTTTATTATATATGGATACCCACTGGTCTGGGACAGAGGAAATTCCCCACAAAATTTTGCGGGGAAGAAAATGGCTCCATCCCCACTCCGCAAGGAGAAATATTCTTGGAATCTCCATCCCCACAACAGGGATCTTCACGGAGCTTCACAGGTCTCGAAAGAAACTGCCATTCCTTTTGTAAAAAAAAGTTCTTACCTTAGAAAGTAAGTTGCTAATAATAGAAGGTAATAGTACCTTCTGCCATTAAAACTTAAAAGAAGGCAGAGTATCTTGAAAATTTGAAATGCCATATCCACATATAATATTCTAGTACCTGGTAATCATACCACTAGAAGACCTAGCCTACTTTTGTCAACATAATGCAGATCATGATGTTTGAATTTCTAAATACTATAAATCTATGAATTCACTATTGTTTCTCTAACTATTTCTCACTAAGACTAACTTGAATTCAAACCCTGACTATTAAAATAATGTCTCTCAAATTACACTATGCAAATTGCAATGCCATAAAATAATGAAACTCAATTAAAAAAAGACAGAGAGCAAATGAGTTACCACTGTCAAAATGTTTTATGCAGGCAACCAGAGAATTCTCATCCTTGCACGTCTGCTCGTCGTCACAAGTTTCACCACTATTTGGCTGCGTGTCATCCTTCTTCCCCTCCCCTTCCTTTGTTTCTTTATCCTGCAACTCATTTTTATCCTCACTATCACTTTTCTTCTTCTCTTCCTCTTCCTTTGTTTCTTTATTCTTCTCAGTGTCCCCTTTATTTTCTGAATTCGAACTCTGTCCACTATCTATCTCCTCACCACCCTTCTTGTTCTTCTCCTCCTCCTCCTCCTCCTTGCTTCCTTTACTCTTGCCAACATCTTTATCCTTCAATTCCGAATTTTTACCAGTATCTGTCAGATTTTGAGGTGGTGGACTGATCAAATCCGACTTCTCCGATGCCGCCTCAGGTTTCTGCGCCAGTGGTGGCGTGGAGCCTGTTCCATTCGACACATTCGGATCCAATTTCGACGAATCACTACCGGATTTTCCCGAACCATCCACCTTAGGATCCGATTTCTTGTCAACCGTTCCAGGATTCGGCAACCGAGAAACCTAAGAAACAAAAATGGCATTTAAAAAACAAAAATAATACAAATAACACTATAACTAAGCAAATCGAAGAGAGAATAACAGTTGGAATGGCGGCGGCGGCAGCGGCAGCGGAGCTGTTGTTCTGAGCAACATCTGCTAGCTTTCGAAGCTTCCAAAACAGGGAAGCGTTGGAGACACCGGAAAAAATCAAGAACAAGAAAACCACCGCAGCAATTCCATTTCCGCCCATCACAAGACTCAAGAGCTTTCGTTTTTCTTCTCCTTGCCTTGTTCCTTACAAGATCTGAGAAGCTGTTTGGCCTCCGGGAAATCGATCCCTGGAAGCAGGAAAACGCATCTTCCAGGAAAATCAGCAGAATTCCAATACGAATACAAAATAGAAATGATAAAAACCAAAAAACAATTTTGGTTGTGAGATACGTATATCAAGATTTAATGATTTTATTGAAAATTCTGGGATTATGAAAAAGAATTGTGAATGGAATTCGAAATTGGAAAAGGGGTATGAATTTCGAGAAAATTGAATTTTGGGGTTTTGGAATCGGAATGAGAAGAGAATATCATCGGTTTGATGAGTGCTGCGATTCTGCTAAGTGCAGCTCTGCAAGTAATGTGCATTTGGGTCGTTTCGGCCCATATTGAATCTTAAGCCGGCCCATGTTTCACTGAGGACATAGTTTTTCTCTTTATTTAAAAAAAAAAATGTTTTGCACTTCGAAGCGGCAACTTGCTAATGTTTCATTAGAGATAAATTTTTTCCTTTTTTGGTGTGCCTTAAAATTGCATTTTACATTTTAGACTATACCAAACTTCAAGACATACAATGGCTTCTTGAAATTGGGAGTGGAAGCTTCCATGTTTCATTAGATTAACAGGGGCTTCTTAAAATTGGGGGAAGAATTTCCATACAATGATTAGTATGTTACAATCTATATATAATGTAAGACTATTTTTTGTTCTCTTTTTTAAGAAAAGGAAAACAAAAGAGTGTCTTATCAGAGATCAACTTATAAGAAAAAATGTTTAGAAAATATCTTAAAATTATTTGGATAGATAAAATGACTCTATATATATATAATGATCCATCCTAAGCAGTTGGTCAGGGCAATATTAGTGTCCAACCAAAAAGAAGAAAATTCATTTTGGATCCATCTGTATCTTTTTTATAAAGGGAGGTTAGGCATATGCACTCGGAGGTCAACCCATTTATCACAATATACAAATCATGAGAAACTGCAGTTACTAAAGATTATCATGCTTCATGCATCATATAGATTATAAAAGAAAACATTGTACCTGAATTTGAGTGATTTGTTGTGGCAAGATGCCGCATGAGACAAGATATCTCACATTTTGTGTAGCGTAGATGACAATTATTCATCATTGAACTTTGTCATGAAGTCTGAATTTGCTTCTTTCTTTTTTTAAAGATTTCTACTTAATTCACTACTAAAGTAAGGCACTTTAGTTCTTCTAAGATTTGGTATGAAATCTAACCTTTTAACCATTTCTATGGTATACCATTAATAAGAGATTTGCTTTGCTGCCTTGGTTTAGTTAAGATCTGGGTGAAGCTGTCGGGTGAGGTGATCTGGGTGGATAGTGTTGCTAAGATTTTATGCTTTCCTTTCGGATTAAAGCCAACAACAATGGTCCGCGGCACATAAATTTTGTTGGCTTAATCCCTTTTATCATTTTTTTTTAAATTATAATCAAGGTGTTTTCAAATTAGTTTTTGCATACTTCAAAAGACTAAATATTCTTTTACAAGCAATATTAAAAATGCACTCCATATATATTGGCCTAATTCATTTAAAAAATTAATTTTTTAAATTCCTTTACAAGCAATATTAAAAATGCACTCTATATATATTGTGGCCTAATTCATTTAAAAAATTAATTTTTTTAAATGCTGTCTCCAGAACTTAAACCATGAATCTTGCTTGGAAATATTGTAACATTTCTTTTCCTTTCCCAAATAACCCTTTGCTGCGTTGGTTTATTATTCTTGAGAAAACTGTGTTGTTTAGTACGTAAATTCATAGATTGATAAAATCGGTTCTGTTCAGTTTACAAGAATTATGCTCTTAAATTTCTCAACCATTGTCTCTCTTCTTTGCTTTCATTTCGATTATTTTCAAGCTTAAGACTTTTTGAGCATCAGGGGTTTCATTTCAAAGAATATATATGGTGTTTGATTGAATGGCTTTTGTTGTCAGTTTTTAGACAAAAAAAACCTTCTTACACATCGTGAGTGCTGATTTTTCTTTTCTTCACTAAAAACATAAAGACATCCCAACAACTTGTAGAGTGAATCAAAAAATGCTAGTTAAAGATTAAAGATATAAATTTACTGAGTATAGACTTTTAGAATTAATACCCAAATTGAAAATTTAGGCATTGTTTAGTATAGTTGTGGTTTCTGATTTTTAGTTTTAGTTTTAACAAATTTTACAATTATTAAAAACCAAAACTAAAAATAAAAAACTAATAATTTATTTAAAATAAGTTTTAACAATCACAACTAAAATATGAACTTGTTAAATAATATTAAAATTACTTTTATTCTTATTTCTCTAATAATTATAATAATATATAGATAAATGAAATTAAATGAATTTTTATTTATGTTTTGAGTTATAAAATTTATAAAAACTAAAGTTAAAAATTAAAAACCACAACCATACTAAACAAAACATTAATTAATTTATAAGATTTATCAATTTTATTTTAAGATTTTAAAATTTTTAAAAACCAAAACACACCTGGTTTTTATCATCCGATAACTATACGTCTCTTCATAAGGTAGAGCTGAGGTTTGAATTCCCCTCTCCCTCAAAAAATTGTAATCCATCCAAAGAAAAATAATAATAATAAAAACCAAAACAAAATATCATAATTATACTACATTAAGGTTTAATAAATGAGCCGAACTCGTATTTATATGACTTATTTTCACATTTTCACTAACACACGCCACTTATGGAAACTTAGTTTCTCCCTCCGTTTCAAATTATGTCATTATAACTAGTTTACAAGTAACTTTAACTAATGCTTTTTTTTACTATTGTTACGTGATATTCATATTATAATTATATTGATTGGATTTACATTATAATTAATTGGTATAATTAGGTTTATTGATTTTGTACCATAAAATATTCTCTTATACAGACATATAAATAAGCACTTTATATATTCAGTGAAATTAAGAAAGAAAAAGAGTTTCTTTTTTCATATATCTTTATATTTTACTTCTCTTTATTTTTTCTATCATGGTATCAGAGTCTTGAGGCTTTTTTTACTATTACTGTTCATCTCCTTGGTGAGTTATTGCTTTGCTTGTAGGTGGTGTCGATCATCATCATCTTTACTTTTTTTCTTGGACTTATTTGCAATTGAGTTTTCTTGATCTTGTTCATTTGTTACACCGGCAATATGTGTTACTCCCATGGTTAGTGTTGCTCCAGCCTTCTCGCATCCAATGGTCATTGATTTTGCTCTTGATTTCTTGCAATTGAACTTTTGACAATGTTGTTGTCCAGATCTGATATTGCCTCCTTCTCTTCCAACGACGTCGACTACACCGATCTACATATTCAATTTGCAGATCTTTTCATCAAAAACTCGCTTTCTTGGACACTTCCGTGCTCTTCTTTCCAGACTCAAATTGGTCTCCTCATCACCACCTTAAGTTTAAGGGGATATTACAAAATATTCATATTATAATTATGTTGATTGGGTTCACATTATAATTGATTGATATAATTAGATTAATTGATTTTATACCATATAATATTCTCTTGTAAAGGCTTAAGTACCTTATATATTTAGTGAAATTAAAAAAGAAAGAGTTTTTTTTTTCATATATCTTTATATTTTTCTTTTCCTTTCTTTATTTTTTCTATCAACTATACATAAATAACAATTAAAATTTTTTTGTTTCAATATGTAATTTTTTTTAATAATATCATTTGATCAAAAAAAGTATTTTTAATTACTATTCATATGTATATAAAAACACTATATAAAGTTAATATTACATGCAAGTTAATTTAATTTGAGGAGGAGGGATCTTCTAACCATTGTTGTGCATTCATGACTTAACGCGTGAAGCTGCTAATTTATTTCTTTGTATGAATTTCAATTTCTTCAAGCCAACGCCCAACGCCCAATACCCAACCATTGTTGTGCATTATGAATTTGCCTGTATAAGTCCCGACGTATTTAATTGTATTATGAATTGCCGTATTTAATATGGCAGGGCTTCATGGAGATTACCGTTGCGGGCACAAAGAATCCTGAAACATTTTTCTTCGCGAGAGAACGGAAATAAAGACAGAAGTAATTTTTTTTTTCTGAAAAATTAATTTTACCTGCTTAGCGAAGACCTATAGGGATTTCCATTCCCATTATAAAATAAAAATTAAAAATTATAATTTTATGATTTGTAAGAAACCCCACCCGGAAAACCCAGCAATGAATGCTTTGTTGTTGGAGAAAATTTCTTCATAGGGGTGAGCAGTACATATAGAGATGGATCATGTATTTATTTGTATATGTAATCGATTTAAACAGTGACATATATAAGGTTTTAATACATAATATTTACTTAGATATAAAAAATTATACCCAATCCTCAACTCTATTTCATAGTATTAATGTGCTTGACAAGTTTTTTTTGATCAGCAAAGTAAATATATTATTCATGGAGTACAGGATGTACTCAAAATCCATTACATTACTAAAACATAAAGTTCCATTCATAGCAAAAGCTCTTGGAAATATGACCGAAGCCTACAACAACAGAAAGTAATCAAACACATGTTTTCAAAACATTTATTTGCCTTTAAGGGTGAAAATCCATCATATTTCTACCGTCATCAAACCTTCTTCCGTGATGTCCATTGAGTGTTGAATAATCTCAAACTCGTTGCTGCATTCTCATGTAGCCTTCTGTTGGTTTTGAACGCCATTTGTCTTGCACAAGGTCTAGGCATAATGCTGTTTTGCACCAGTAAAATGATCTAAACTTTATCAGCTCAACAACCTGCTCCCTAGTGTCAGCTCCATCTTTAAATATTTTCTGGTTTCGCCAAATCCAAATAGACCACATAGTTGCAAACCAAACAACAGTCCACATTTCCTTTACAAGACCTGTGGATATCATGCCAATGTGTTGCTCAAGATGGGGCCATCCTTTACTGTGGGCAGCTACTTTGAGATCCCACCAGCCATAGCATGATGCCCAAATGCTCCATGATACGTTACACTTGAAGAAAAGATGTTCCACGCTTTCTGCTTCTAGATCACACAGCACACATTTTTCATTTCCTTGGCCATTCATTCCCCGCTTCATCAAGTTGTCCTTTGTTGGGATTCTATTTTGCAATAATTTCCATGCAAACGCAATCACTTTGAGAGGTACATTTTTATTCCATACCAGATCATAGTTTTGGCCAAAACCTGCAGTGTGTTGTTGGCTTAAGTATTTGTATGCTGTTTGCACTGAGTACTTGCCCTCTCAACTGTGTTTCCACATCCATGTGTCTTGCTGTCCTTTTTTCAATGAGATTCCTTGTAGTTCGTTGATTAATTCCTGCAAAAGTTCGTTTTCCCAAACAAAAAGGTTTCGCCTCCACCTCCATTCCCATTCCCACTTCCCTTGAGTCCAACTACCCATATCTACAATGACAGCCTCTTGATCTAAAGAAATTCTAAATAACCTATTGTATTTCTCCTTAAATGGAATTTCCCCAACCCAAATGTTGTGCCAAAACAAAGTATCACTTCCTTCCCCTACTGATTTTAACATTCCT
>BPVZ01000019.1:3165198-3181190 GCA_020521535.1 Rubroshorea leprosula
AAAGTGAAAATTTACTATAATATGCTTCAAGAATCAAGGAAATTTTAAGTAATTTTGTGAGACACTGAGATATATAATTTATTGGCATATTCAATTTTACAAATTTTCTTACTTTTTTTTAAAGATTTTTTAGAGAATGATGATAATGTAACAAATGATAATTTTAATCAAAATAGGATAATATTTATGTATTTAAATTAAAAAAGTGAAAATTTACTATAATATGCTTTAAGAATCAAGGAAATTTTAAGTAATTTAGTGAGACACTGAGATATATAGTTTATTGACATATTTGACAGAGGTTGGTTTTTTTTTTCTAAATTTAAAATTTCAAAAAAATTAAAAAGGGAAAATTTACTATTTAATTTAAAAATTCAAAGAATTTATATTTTTGAATAAAAAATTGATAAAGTCATCTTTTTTATCTAAACATTTTCTAATCAATTGTGAATTTACGAAAAACTAGTGTGTTGAAGATGCAAAGAATTTCATTTAAGATCAAACAAAATAAAATTTTTTTGCCACAGTTCCACTCTTTTTGTATTCTATTTGATATTGAATGAAATTTTTTACATCTTCAACATATTGGTTTTTTGTGAATTCTTAATTGATTAGAAAAGATTTCGATAAAAATATGACTTTATCAATTTTTTTATTCAAAGATATAAATTTTTTGAAATTTTAAATTAAATAGTAAATTTTCCTTTTTAAAATTTTTTGAAATTTTAAATTTAGAAAAAAAAACTAACCTCTACTGAATATGCTAGTAAACTACACGAGATTATCTAAAATTTTCTTTATTCTTGAAGTATATAATAGTAAATTTTCACTTTTTAAATTTAAATACATAAATATTATCTTATTTTGATTAAAATTATCATTTGTTATGTTATCATCATTCTCTAAAAAATCTTTAAAAAAAAGTAAGAAAATTTGTAAAATTTTATATTATCATTTTTTTAAGAAAAAGAAGAAATTTACCATTTAATTTAAAAATCTAAAAAATTTATATTTTTAAATAGATTAATAAAAAAGTTATCATCTTTATTTATCTATTATCTTCTCGAATTATGAAATTTTCATATTTTATTATTTAAAAATTATCAATTGTAAATTCCATAATTGCCTTATGCAGGACCCACGTTGGGTTGGGGAGGCAGTAGGAAGTTAGGCTAAGGCAAAAAAATTTGTGGGAGAGATGATGTGATAAGGGTGGGGCCTACAAGAAAGGGTGGCAAAAAAAAATTGATAACCGGTGTGATCGTTGCATTTAACTATTAATAAACAGAACCGTTAGTTACAGTGGACAGAAGGACGACATTTGGGTGTTTCTGCATTGTAGAGGGATGACAAGTGGAGTTAATTAATAGTAGAGGGACGACATGAAGCCAATCCATAGTAGAAGGTTTAGAATGCACTATTTTTGATAGTAGAGGGACGATAGATGGCCTTAACCCGTTAAAACCGATGCCAGAAGAAGGGTTAGAAACTAAGGACCTTTTCGCAGGTATTTTGACCAGGTCTTCCTTAGTAAACCAGCATTTAATATTCCCGTAATTCAAATGTCCTTTTGAGGGTAATAAAGTAAATGAGCGATCTGATCCTTATTGCATGCGTGGATGTGCATGCCATTGGAATTGTTGAAAAAGCTTCCTAGTGGCGCATTTTACGGAGCTGTCTGAACACCGGTATTTTAAATACACGTTTCTTGCCGTTTGCATTTGCAATCTTTGACGCGTGAGTCAACTCGCGCATCTAAGATTGCCGGCCCGGGTCCCATTCTGATCGAATGCTTGCACTCAACGAGTACCGTGAATATGGCACACGAGCGAGTATTGCGTGTATTCTCATAATTATAGTACTTTTTGTATTTTTTTACGCTTCCTTATCCTTCTACTACATTTTTAGCAAAGTTGCAACTAAGAGCCTTGTATTTTAAAGAGGTTACAATCAAGTCCAAGTGCTTATTGCAATTTAAAATTTCCTTTTTAATAGTCTATTGCAATTTAATACCAATTAAATATATTATTTATTTAAAGTTAGCATCCACTTATATAAGTTTTATATATTTCATTTATATAAAATTTTAATTATTAATCTTTTTAGTTTTAATATTTGAAATTTATTTATTTTTTATTATATTTATTAAAGATAATTATTTTTTTATTTAAAAAATTATAATAAATTTTAATCATTAAAAATAAAAAATAAAAAATAAAAATTTTATATAAGTGTAATAAATAAAATTTATGTGGAAAAGATCCATATTTATTTGTTTATTATATAATTCATTTGATAAAATTAACTCTAACTTATTCTATTTAATAAAAAATACTTGTAAAGTAATCAACTAAATTATTAATATAAAAATATTTTTTCATCGGTACAATAAGGATTTAAATTCTTAATTGTCCATTTTAACCCTTCCTCATAATGGTTTCAACTAATCCACGTGTCCTAATAAAGAAAACATACTCTATTTAGTTAATATTATGCATTATTAATATCGTTATACAAATAACGACAAAGAGAGAAGAATAGCAGACGGAGGAATATAAGTAAAATCTATATCCCATTTGTTTGCAACGAAGATGTTATTCTCTCTCTCACAAATACACTTTTGAGAATAATACAACACATAATTCTTATTCAATTATATTTTATGTCAATTTAGTAGGCAGCGGTTGACAATAACAACAAAAGTGTTTAATATTTCCGAGATATAAGACTATAATAAAAAGGTTTTTATTTTAAATTATACAATAAAAAATAAAATAAAAGTGATTAATATTTCACATACTAAAAGGATAGTAATAAAAATTTTCATTGCTAAGCAATACTAAAAGTTTTAATTTTGCATCTTTTTCTAACATTTCAAGTTGGTGGAAGACCCTAATTTTGAACAAAATTTGACGTTTTTTTTATTGGCGGGATACTATTTTAAAATTTTTATTTATTATTATTATTTTTTTATGAAGTAATCGTGACTTTATTTGGTTTGCCCATTTCCTATAACTTATAATAGATACTGAATATTTGATAGTTGATAATAATTTTTAAAAATGTTGTGAAATTAAAATTAAAAAATTTTAAAATATTGGTCTTGTGATGCAAATATTAGATAATTAATATTTTTCTTGTTTTGGGCAAAAAAATATTTTTCTTCTTACTCTTCTTGTTCAGCCCCGTGATGCAAACCTTAGGGGCCACTAGGTTTCGAATTCAACTCCCACCCAGTGCTTGTAATGTACTATCTCCCCCCAAAAAAATGTTCCCACGTTCAAAAGGAAATTATTATTTTTACATTTCTCAAGTACATTACTGGCTTTGTTTTTTATAGAAAAATTCAACTTAAATCTCACAAATGATAATTTACTTTTATAACAAAAAATAATTATTGTATTTTTTATTTGACATTACATATTTTTTCTAATTAAATTTAGTTATCTTATTTTATTCATTTATGATTATTAAAAAATTTATTTATTACAATAATTACAATTTAGTATCTTTTTATTTCATTTTTATTTATAATTAAATAAAACATTTTATGTATTTCTTTTTTTTTAAATAAGTAAAATTAAAATATTAATATTTATTATCTCATTAAATTTAAATCCTATAAACAAAATTATTATTATTTAAAAAAATCAAGGCAACTAAATCTCACAAAATAATAATAATAATAAAAAGATATTACCTCTTACCACCAATATACCTTACTCGAACTCAAGTATCCAATTATATCTTCAGCTAATTATTGTCATTTTAATCATGTACTCCGTTGTAAAAAAAATGAGAGAAGCATTTTTTTAATTAAAAAAGAAAAAGAAAAGAAAAATTAAGAAGGTAAGTGGGAGAGATCGCCGTGTCTTGAAGTATCATCGTGCATGCAATTGTTTTTTCCAATTACCAAACCCCCTCTCTTCCTCCGTGCTTTGCATGCACACGATTTCCTTGCTCCCAACACCATATCCGCCGCCGATTCAACTCTCCGGTCGCCTGAAGCTCACGCTTCCTCGATCCGCGCCCTATTCTTCTCTTCGATTCGATTACCGCTGATTTCCCTCTCACTGCCGACGCCACAAGCTCGAACTCCGAGTCCGAAGATGCAGAAATCAAAATCGACATTCCATCTCTTCAATGGTCTCTGAGTCGATTGAGCTACTTCTTCAGTTGTTGATTGAATAGGTAATGAAGGCGAGAATTTCTCTGTCGGTTCTATTTTCGTGTTTGTCGCGTTGGTCTGATTGTTGACTCATTTTCTTTCCGTTTTCTGTTTCGGTCTTTGACTTGATGTTTGGATGAATTGTTCATTGGTTTCGATTTGGTTTTTGTTCTGTGAAATTTATAGGAATTGAGCTTGTAGCATGGCGTCCAAGATTTGCATGAATGTACTGTGCGGGTCGTCAACGTCGACTGAGTGGAGAAGAGGATGGACTCTACGATCTGGAGATTTCGCTAATCTCTGCGATAAGTGCGGGTAATGGTCATTTCTTCTTCGTTTTATGATACGTATGGATGCCATGATCAAGCTTGAAGGTTTTGCTGTGTTTAATTTTATGGTACCAGATAATCAGAAGAGAAAATTTTATGGTATTGGAAGCAAATGATCAAGGGATGTGAAATTAATTGTTCTATTCTGAATTTGGATATTGAATTCTCCTTTTATGGAAGATTGTAATAATGTTAATTAGATAATAATGAAAATTCAGTTAAGTTATTATCATTGTGTTGAGAAATGACTTTCATTTACTCTTTTTCATTTAATTGGCCAAGATTTCTCAAATTTTGAATAATAGAAAGTGTCTAAAGTAGGGGAAGCCTAAGTGGTAGAGGTTTTTTTTCATCTTGATGAGAAGCTAAATTGACTGCAAATTGCTTACTAATTTATATGCTTCACTATTTCATAATTAAATTCTCTTTGTTGTTTGGAAATATGTTACTGTTGATGTATTTTTGATTTGCTGCAATGAAAATTTATGAATATGATGGGAATTGGGATGCAGTCTTACCCTACCATGATTTTATTGTATGTGATGCTAATTCTGGTCTTGTTTGTTCCAGATCTGCATATGAACAATCGATATTTTGTGATGTGTTTCACTCGAATGATTCTGGTTGGAGAGAATGTACAGTATGTGGCAAGGTGAGAAATATCTAACAGTAGTGATTACTTGATTTCTTATCTTCTACCTGTCACTCACCCTGTTGTTTTCACATCTCATTCAGATATTTTGGTAAATAATCTCAATGTTTTTGATGTTGTGCAGCGTCTACATTGTGGATGTATTGCTTCCAGGTTTCTGCTTGAGCATCTTGATAGTGGAGGTGTAAACTGCATAAGCTGTGCAAACAAGTCAAGACTTAGTGCTGTAAGATGAAATTTTTACTAATACACAATACTGCTTGTAATAATATATAAGTATTTGAGTACCTTCTATTCAGTACATGACCATGTGTTCCTTTTGTGCACAAATTAGATGATTTAAATCAAGTTTGTTTGTTATGAACTTTTGATGTCCTGAGTCTTTATGTCCATTAGTTGATGTGAGCATGTTTGTTAGTAGCTCTATTTTGTATCTGGTGGGTTTCCTTTTAACTGTTTTGTGGGTTTGTGTTTTGAGTTTCTCTTGAGAAAATGTGTGGTTATTAAATATGTTGGTTGGTTGTTGTGATTTTGGTAGTTTTCAGGCTAGAGTACCCCTTGTAGTCACAATAAATAAGTTTTATTTTTGCTAATCAAAAAAAGAAAAAAAATTGCATGATTTAAATAACAGCTATAAGATGTTTGAACTTGGTCTTTTAAAATTTGAGGCTATAATGCTTTTGAAACATGTTCATACAGATGAATGAAGATGAAAAATGTAATGGGTATGGTACCTTGAAGGCTGATAATGTGGGTGGTGAATTGCAATCTACACCAGTAGACAACCATTTGAGTTGTGGAAACTTTGAAAAGATGAAGCTTATGCCGCTGAGTAACAATTCAGAAAGCATTGGGCTGAGACACTTGCTTCAGTTTCAAACCATTGACCCAAGCACTTCTTTAGGGCACATGAAACAGGAAAAAGTGTTGCCACCTGATTTTAATCAAATGTCTAATGGATCAGCTTATCCTGCAAAACCTGATTTTTCTAAAGCAACTGGCTATGAATCTATGGCACAGACAAACTTGAGTATTTCCTTGGGCAGTCCTTTGGGAAACCAAAATAGCTTTCCTGGTTCTGTTGAAGGTAAGGTGTCTTCAATCTTGCAACAAGCACCTAAGTATCGTCATCTTCACCCCAAGCCTCCAAAGGCTGTCCTTGCAACAGGTTTGGAGGTAAATACAGGCATGGTATCTCAGATACGTGTTGCTAGGCCCCCTGCAGAAGGACGTGGGCGGAATCAGTTGCTTCCTCGTTATTGGCCAAGGATTACAGACCAAGAATTACAACAAATTTCTGGAGAGTATCCTTTAATTTCTTGTCACTATTTTAAAGTACTAGAACTACTATTTTTAAAAACCATGCACTGACTAGTAAAATACCTAGATTATTATGCCTATCTAATCACTTTGGAGGGGCAATGTCCTTAACCATTTAATCTTTAAGTTCAAATTGCACTGTTGTTCCATTGTTTGAAAAAGTTCTAAGTGCTAGTGATGCTGGTCGCATTGGTCGTTTGGTTCTACCAAAAGCATGTGCTGAAGTGAGTCATATTAGCCTTGCAATATGTATTTTGTGGTTGAAGATCATTGCTGCATATCAGTTTGAAAAATGAACTAAACTTGCAGGCATATTTCCCTTCAATATCTCAACCAGAGGGCCGTCCTATAAAGATTCAAGATATAAATGGAAATGAATGGGTGTTTCAGTTCAGATTTTGGCCTAACAATAACAGCAGGATGTATGTTTTAGAAGGTGTAACTCCTTGTATACAGTCTATGCAGTTGCAAGCTGGAGACACTGGTATCCATCAAAACTTGGTCATGAAATTCATATTTTCTGTTAGTCTACTGCAGAAAAATCTAGTTTTTGTTGAGGATTATATTATTTGGTATTACTTATCATTCACTTCTACTGTTTATCTTTAGTTCTTTACCTTTCTTGCAGTAACATTTAGCCGCATGGATCCGGAAGGAAAGCTCATTATGGGGTTTCGTAAAGCAACTAACTGTGTCACAACATTGCAGGTAAAATGAAATTCAGTTCTTATATTTGCAAGCGTGATCATATAATATTGATATAAAATTATTAAATAAACAGGAAACTCAACCATCTGCCATTTCTAATGGCAATCTTTCAAGTGAAAGTTTCTTTTCGGGTGTTTTTGAGAACTTGCCCATAATAAGTGGTTACTCTGGCCTTCTTCAGTCACTGAAGGGAAGTACCGATGCCCACCTAAATGCAATATCCAAACATTTGAATCCAGCAAGTGATGCAAGCTGGCAGAAATCTGAGAAGCATGAGGATAGGACAAGGGAGGGCTTGTTGCCACAATCAATGATGGCTCCTGAGAGGAAAAGAGCTCGAAACATTGGATCCAAGAGTAAGCGACTACATTTTGATAGCCTAGATGCTTTGGAGCTAAAACTTACTTGGGAAGAGGCTCAGGATTTGCTCCACCCACCACCAGCTGTCAAACCAAGCATTGTTACAATTGAGGATCATGATTTTGAAGAATATGAAGTGAGTACATCTGCTATAATTTATCTGTAAAATGCTACTATATATTGACTCTTTTACCATATCAACCTTTATCTAATGTCTTTTTTTAAATCTTTGACTGGCAATAATTTATATACATATACTATTTATATTTTGAAATTTCTTAGTCAAGCTCAAGGCTCAAGGCTGCAATTAAGGCTTGAAAAGTGAATTCCTGGACCTTTTATGTGTGGGAAAAGATATAATGAATCTTTCTTTTTTTCTTTTTTTGATCAACATGCATGAATATATATATATATATATATATGTAGAGTTGGGATCCACTTACACAACACTCTTACACACATCACTTACACAAAATCTTAACCATTCATTTCTCCACTATGAATGGTTGAGATAGACAATTATCTTTAAAAAATAGGATAAAAAGTGGATAAATCTCAATCATTCATAGTGAAGAGATGAATGATCAAGATTTTGTGTAGGTAATGTGTGTAAGAATGGTGTGGAAGTGGATACTAATTCATATATGTATCTAATTATATATTCATATTTAAAAAGAGCACTAGATGTACTAAAAAATTATGAAGTTCTAACTTACAAGACATGTAGAAAAATAGATAATATGTAGCAGATATAATTTTATTAGTAAATAACTAATAATTTAGCCTTTTCTCATTATGTGGTCCACTAATTAGATTTTCTCCCACTATGTATTTACAATCCAAGATGATCATGTATTTATTAACTCATCTTTCTCTTGGAAGAAAGCAACATTTCAATAATGAATCACAATGTTTTCGAAGGTAATAGAGTATTTTTTTCATGCTTGTTATACAGGAACCTCCAGTTCTGGGGAAGAGGGGCATCTTTGTGGCTCAAGCAACTGGGTGAGGTTTTTAGTCATTCATTTTTACATTTTAGTTTGAATGTTATATGTGCTGAGAATTTGATAAATAGCTCTTGGTTAAGATTAAGTTATCTTGTGCATAGGCTTTGGGAACTATTCTGCCATGAAGAAAAAAGTTTCTAGAAACTGTTTATGAAACCAGTGGTGACCATCTCTGGCAAATCTTTTGTTGTCAAAGTGACAAGCTTTGATTTCCGAAGATACTCAAATGATTAAAAAAATGTCTTGTCAATTTCTTCAAAACATTTTGGTAAAATTGCTGATCTTTGTCGTTTGAGGATCTTGTCAGAATTTAGTTTTCTGAGTCCAACGTAATTTCTAATCCAGATTCTCATTAAATGTTTTGCAGAAAATGTTTTTGCCAAATATCTTCTTTATCATACTTTTCTTTTGCAATGAAAAGGGATTCCTTCAATTTTCAAGCTGCTCTGCAACTTCTTGCCTGTGGAAATAATAGTTGTAAACAATTCTAGTAACGTGGAAAGGGAATATGAATTAAAATTGAACTGAGAGCAGCAGTAGTGTCAGGAGTTGTAATTGCGTGTTCCTGTGAATTTCCTACAAAATTAACTACTAAGACTTTTAATAGCATAATTTTTTTTCTTATGTAACAATTAAGTCTTGTACCAATGGTTTAGGACATGTCAAAGCCACCATGAGTTCTAGATTCAAATCTCTCCATCTTGTATCATAGGATGTCCAAAAAAATAGCATAATCCTTTTTCCTGAAAACAGAAGTTACATGTGAACATTTACATGCTCAAGAATTTTCAGCCTGTTTAGAATCTTGAAATGCCTCTTAAATTTCTTAAACAAAATGACCCTCCTGTTAAGTTAAAATCCATCTTTCACTTGTTAAAATTATCTAAAGGCTAATAATCTCTGAGGGCACCTTCTTTGCCTGTCACTACATTATTGCTAAATAATCTGACATAACTTGAACTTATGCTAATAGTGAATTCGGCCAATTATATTTTCCTTTCAATTATCAGTCTATTCCTCAGAGTCACCTGCTTGAATACTTCCATCTAATCTTCAGGGTACAAGAGCAATGGGCTCAGTGTGATAGTTGCTCTAAATGGCGAAGGTTGCCAGTTGATGCTCGTCTTCCACCTAAGTGGACATGCACAGAAAATACGTGGGATCAAAGCAGGTTAGGAATAGCTGTTTGATATCCTGTAAGAAATAAGTTCTGATTTAAACTGACATTTCCTTTTGTGTCAACAGGTCTTCATGTTCTGCACCAGATGAACGGAACCCAAGGGATCTAGAAAATCTTCTCAGACAATATAAAGGTACCTTGCCTGCACATTTTTCCCTCACAGACTTGCATAGATATTTTTGGCCAAAAAAAAAAAAAAAGGACTTTCATAGATTTAATGGAAGTTTTCTTCATTGTAATACTTTTAATAGTTGAGTGGTTTGCCCATGAATAAATCTTCTTTACATGTGCACAAAAATAGAAAGTGGCTTTCTGCACTATGCTTAGGGGTGTGCATAACAATTCCTGGATTAAACTGTCTTTACCCAGCCAGCATAGCTTTGAGGGCTAGTTATTCTTAACTCCAGGTCACATAAAATAATCAATTCAAACCCATATCTGAATGTGAAAAAAACATACATACATATTCCTATCTTAATGCTGCATATATGTTTGTATTGGTGGCTCACCTTCTCAGCATTGATGCTTTCTAATTATTAAGGTATAATCGTTGTGCAGATATCAAGGGAAGGAAAGTTGCAGCATTCGGTAAGCAAATCCAGGAGCAGGACTCTTCTGGCCTCGATGCTTTGGCCAATGCTGCAGTGCTCGGGGATAATGGGGATAACCCAAGTACTACTGTGGTGGCAACTACAACCAGGCACCCAAGGCATCGCCCTGGTTGCTCATGCATTGTGTGCATCCAGCCACCCAGTGGAAAGGGAAAGCACAAGCCTACATGCACGTGCACTGTTTGCATGACAGTTAAACGCCGTTTTAAAACCCTGATGATGCGAAAGAAGAAGCGCCAATCAGAGCATGAAGCAGAAATTGCTCAGAAGAATAAGCAATCGTTTGTTCCCAAAGAAGAGGCAGAAGTAGACAGCAGCCCAAAGCGTGCATTGTCCCACCATGATCCATCTGAGAATGAAGGGAGGTCAGGTAATGAGCGAGAATCTATAAGCCAAAACAACAACCTACCCAACAGATTGGCTGAAACCGGCAAAGGTCACATAGACTTAAATTGTGATCCTGCTCGTGAAGAAGACTCCCAAGTAGGATCAACCCGTGTGAGCATGATGAGTCTTCTTCGAGTAGCCACCCTTCCTCTGGAGACATATATGAAGGAGAATGGTCTCACAAGCTTGGTGTCGGACCAGCAAGCTACTTCAGCATCCCATGCCCAACCACAAGCAACCGAGGAGAAAGACGAACAGGAGGATCAGTGCCTCCCTTCTGCAGCTGAAGAGCATGAGAATACAGATGAAGGAAACTGCGAAGCTGGAACAGATCAAATCGAGAATGATCCTTCGTGAGCTTCATGGTCTTAATTTTTCTGCTCTTTCCTTAATCCGGAGTTCCTTTTTTTTGTATAAATGATCAGGGTATATGTGTTTTATATTATTGGTTTTGCATATTTAGTTGACATATATATGAAAAGTAGATATAAGTATGTATTGTAAAAAAATTAAGCAAAAAAATACATCAAAACTACGTCGTTTTAGTAAAATTTTACTGAAAAAGATTAAAATATTTTAATTATTTTTAAAATAAGAATGTAGATGTTTTAATTTTTTTTATAGTATTTTATTAAAATGATGTAGTTTTGAAGTATTTTTTTGTTTAATTTTTTTTAGATTCGCCTGATTAAATCTCATGTCATAATATCTGTTTTTTTGTTTTTTTGTTTTTTATTTATAAGGGTGTATGTTCATGGACTTCATGCTGAAAGTATTAAGAAAAGATCTTGTGATTTCAGTGGGTGATTTTTGGGGTGTTTAATAATCCTATAAATAAATATTTAATACTCTTTAAATAAGATTTGCAATAGCTGCTCTGGAAATTCAGGATTCAAACCTAGAACTACTTTTCAGGATCTCAATTTCTTTCATTTATTCATTTATGAACAAGCAGTTAGTTTTTTTTTTTTTTTTTTTTTTTTTTCGAAATTAAGGTGTTTTTAAATAATTTTTACAAATTTCAAAATTAGTTTCCAAATCAATTTTTGCACGTTTCAAAATTAATTCCTTCATAGTCTATCTTAACTATTCCTTACATTAGTCTTGATGTGTTTTAGAAATATAAGTTTTTTTAATACTAATTTTAAGACTTACAACATTAACTTACCAATAGATTCAACCCTTAGGTTAGGAAGAAATACGTACACAACAATGAAGAAGCATAAACCTAATTACTCTTACACTTTTACCACGTTTGTTGTTGATTCCTCACAATTCAAATTTCCGAATTTACTTGTCTTGTACGTTTAGTACCCACTTTTCACAACACTTCATTTTTCTCCCTCTCCATGTAATAATCTTGGAACCAGCTTGGCTTTCAATACTGCATAATAGTCACGATTTTATGTTTGATAATGACGATGATTGATTACTTTTGAATTAGGTTCAACCAAAAAAATATAAAAAAGAAGATCACTTTTGAATTAAATTTATTGCTATAGTGATACAATTGAAAATTTTCAATGGTGCAAGCTTTTGTGTAATTTTTCGGGCGGATAAAACAAAGTTCGGAAGATTTAGAGCCCATTTCATCGTGACACGCCAAGCATGTGTTTGTGGAATTGTCAAAGTGGGGTTTAGCTGAATTTTCCCTCATCATTTTCAAGCTGCAACATGTGGCTAGCCTCGCTGTCAGTACTCCATATAGGACTGTTTATTTGTCTTTGTCTGGGCGTTTCGACATATTTTTCACGTTATGGGTTTTATTTTTTTATTTTTTGTAAGAGGATATAATGGGTTAAGGTACCCTTACGGTCTTGCACCTCTTTAAGAAATTTTTTTGGCTAATAAAAAACACTTTTTTTTTTTTTTGAACAATTTGTCATGAGACAAATCGAACCCACCAAAGGAGGGAGATGCACCTTTAATCGTGATAGTTATCATTAGACCCAAAGACCAAGTGCTAATAAAAAACACTCATAAAGCTTGGCGTTCCATCATTTGTTATAAATTAACAGTGCTCAGCCTGAACAGATTATAGGTTATGCACAGAAATCAAGTTTGAGTAATATATAGTTATATATACTCTCATAGTTTGAGTAGAAGAGAACTAAACAATCATATGGTACTTGAAAATCAAGTTGTTCTGACATTTTAAATATCAAAATTAATTATAAAATTATTCACAATTCCTCAATGAATCGTTTCCATATGTTGATTCATTAAAGAAATTATAATTTTTTCATTATTTTTTTAAATATTTTAAATGTCAGAACGCCTTGATTTTCACCAATTCTATCTACAAAACAACATCCCCTCCATTTCATAAAGGGGATCAGAAGATAGGCCAACCATATCTTTATCTTCTATATCTTGTATTGAATTTAAGGAGGAAAAAAATGAAAAAATACACACTATAAACAATCAAAAACCTTCAACACTAGGCCTTCTAAAAGTTGATGATGATGATCCCCTGTCTTCTTGCCTATCGAGTTCGTCCAAAGTGAGGGTGGAAGAACAGGCACGAGGTGGCAGTGCCATGGGCAAGGCATGTTGTCTCCTTGTTGGAGAAACAGATGGGCGTGCTCCTGATGGTGGCGATGGTGAGAAGTTTAACTTGGGTGCAGGGGTAATGATACCATTAAGACTTGGTGATCTTGACATATGTTTTCCAACAATTACTGCTGGCTCTTGCAGAGGAAACCGACAGGAATGCTTCATGTCTTGAATGATTTTGAGATGCTCAACAATAGTTCTCATTGTAGGCCTTTCTGATGAGTCCTTTTGCAGACATTTTTGAGCAATATCTGCCACTGTGCGGGCTGCTTTCATGGGGAAGCGACCTTTCAGCTGAGGATCCATAATGAGTGACAATCTGCAGTCATCGGTTAGGAAGGGGCGACTCCACTTGACCAAGTTCCTCTCTTCCTTGGGATAACGACTGTCAAGGTTCCTTCGCCCAGTAAGCAGTTCAAGTAGAACAATTCCAAAACTCCAGACATTGCTTTTTGGAGTCAGCAATCCTCTTTCCAAAGTCTCTACTGAAAGATTTGCTGCAGCCTAGAAATCAACAAGAATGCAATCAGCTCTCAAAACTCAAAAACATCATGGAAATCATTTTTAAGGCAGTAGACAAATATAATAACTCATTCAGTTTCAGTCTATTATGTCAAGGCACTTACGACTGAATTAGTAGAGATTTCTGTCTCAGGAATTTGTCCAACGCAACCATATCCGGAAAGTTTTGCACTGAAATCCTTGTCTATCTGAATGTTGGCAGTTGTAAATTCGTTGTACATAGCCTGCATACAGAGATGATTGAGCAATTGTATAAAAGAACTTCACCAAAAGTTTCAACACACATATATAACTAGCATAATAGAAGGGCAAAATCAAGCACACTTTTAAAAGTGACTTAAACCCAACAAAAACTACTGTGGCAGCTAGCAAGCGAGGAAAATAGTTGGAATAATGATAGGTAACAATAGGCATTCTGTATGCTTTATCATCTCTAAATATAAGTGTAAATAAGCAACCTAATTACCTGAAAAGGCCCTTCTTCATGCAAGAAAGTAAGACCTTGTGCAGCACATAAAGTAATCTTCATTCGAGTATTCCAATCAATAGGTGGCCCATCTGACCTCCCATACAGAAGCCGATCCAAGCTCCCATGAAAAAGCCTTTCATAGACCAACATTCTCTGTTCTGATCCATCACGTGCATGATAACCAAGCAATTTACAAAGGTTTGGATGTTGCAGTGATGCAACAGTGTTTACCTCACTTATAAAATCCTTTAGTCCCTGGTGGAACAAAGAGACTTAAAGGTTACAAAACATTATTTTGACAAATTCAGGTATTTAAAATAGGATTTAAATGTAAAGCAATAGGACCAAAGCAGTCTCAAATTACTGAATCAACTGTAATTAAAAGAAAGACCATGCTCTATTCGGACCTTAGTAGAATAGATGCATACAAGAGAAGAAAATGTGCATGTTTAGAGAATGCAGCTGTCAGTTCAGACAGATGAAAACTGTCAACTAAGCTGAACTTCCCCATCTATCTATTGCCCAATGATTTTCCAGAATTTATTATAATTTAAACCACACAGAAAAATGCAAATTGTGAATTGAAAGTTTTGAGATGTTATCATACTCCTAGTACTTGCTTCTCTGGGGAAGGGGAATATGTTACCTGAGTTGATGGGTGAAGACGAGTAACAGTAGCTTCAAACTTCTTTGAACTTGAAGCATCATCTCCAAAGGAAGCCACATAGATTATAGAAGAAAGACCCTCTGATATGTATCGATCTGAAGAGAAATTATGGCAAGCAGCTGCAACTTCTTCATACGAGAAGTTCCTAAGTGCTCCACTAGGAGGCAGTGGCAATGGTCCAGAAGCAAATAGAGGCCCACTATTGTTCCCCGCTTTAAAGCTTCCTGCGTTTTTCAGTGAGGCAGGACCTTGAGGTGATGGAAGTGGAAGCGGTTGTGGGCTGGAGGACCGTGGCTCCTTCATTAATCCAACACGGCTTCTAGATTCTTCCTGTTCTTCAAACTCAACTGATGCAAGAGCATCCTGATCTGCCGCATCAAGAGTTGATGGAGCAGATAATGCCCGCATTCGAGAACTGGTGGATTTGCTATTCCCTTGAATAGGTTTCACTCTGTTCTTAAAACTTGGGGGTGCAGACTGCAGTGAGCGGGTCTTAACTTGAGGCTCAGGCAGTGTGGTAGGCTTACACTCCTTATTACTGATCTTTTTAACATTAACTATCGGTTCAGACTTTTTCTTCTTGCTTTTCAGGACTGTGAAACAACCCATCTTCTTTTCTTAAAGCTTTATAAACTCTTATTAGTTCCTCACTGTGGAAAAAGGAAAAGGCACAAAGATCAGAATATCCCTCAAACCCAGGAGGTGGAGGAACATGATATATAACAAAACATTTGAATCCAAATGACCAAATCAGATGATGCCAATTGTGAAGCAAATTATAAACCCAAATGCATTAACTATCTTCCAAGAAAGAGACAATTATCCCAAGATGAGCATCTCAGAAACAAAGCAGGAAATTCAAACCAGATCCAAAACAAATCCAAAAACACAAAAAAAAAAAAAAAAATCATCAACCAATCAGGCAGCTGAATCTGCCAGAATTTGAAACGAACACAAAAAGACATACCCATTTACGCAATAATAAAACCAAATCAAAAGAACAAGGAAACACCAACCCACATTCAAACAAACCCATCAAGAACTCCCCAACTCTAA
>BPVZ01000020.1:1818-13987 GCA_020521535.1 Rubroshorea leprosula
TATAAAATTTATATATAAGTAGATTCCTACTTTTATATATAAGTAAAAAATCATGAATTTCACTAATTTGGAAAAACAAGATATTCTTAATCTTTTTGGCTTCATCACAACAAAAAAAAAATAATAATAAAGAAATTTTACAATAATGTCAAATGACGAAATGGGTTTTTTTAAAGAAATTAGAAATTAAATTCTAGATTTATAATTAAAAATATAAGTAATTTTACTATTAGGTCATGATGGTGAAATAGATATTAATTAATGCAATATGTTTAGTGAAAAAATTGATCACAGTTACCATTACCAAAAATTATATTCCTAAAATTTATGGTATAAAGTAAAATTATTTTAGTAATAACTTCCTTACGGTTTAAAAAAAAAAATTCAAAAGGGTTGCTTTGATACGTTAATTGGGGGATTTGGTCCAAACTAGTGACTAGAGTTTTACAGCCCATAAGTCCAACATCGCTTTCTTTGCTAGCCCATTGTAATCTACCAATTAAATTTAATTATTTTATTTTTCCGTAAAACGGCCTGAACCAGATCCATCATAAAATCTTGACGGCAAATATTATTCTGGTAATACGCGGTGGAGCCGGAATCTTTGACGCGGTAACGCGTGAGAAAGCCTTAATTTAAAGGAGTTTTTAAAGTATAATTAAGTTTTATTTATTATTACTTTTTAATACATCTGATTACATGATATATAAAAAAAATTATTTTTATTTTTAATTTTTTAATTTAAAATTATAAATTTTTAACCATTAAATCACTCTGTTGCCCGATTTAAATATTGCATTACTGCTTAATTATTTCTTAACATAGGAAAGTATACCCATTGTTAAAGTTTTTCGTACTTCTAATAAATCAGTTTTACCATAGTCAGCCTTTCGTTGTTGTTTTTTACCATAGTTTCAACTTAAAATTTTTTTAAAATTTACTACTAATTAAAACCCCTGAGAGCACTCACCTTTCATACGACTTTAGGGTAAAGCCTTCATAATACAAAACTTAAGTAATTATGTTTATAATAATATTTTATAATTTAAATTACAAAATACTAATAATTACATTATTAGAGACATCTGATATTGAAAATCAATTATTTATCGATTAATTAATATTTTATAATTTAATATAATTTCAATTATAAAATACTAAACTCTTGTATTTATATACATATTTTGAAATATTTAGGAGATAATGTTATATATATGCACCGTCTAAAAGCCATTAGTAGTGAAGTGCACTATTCACATTTGATATCAGGCACATAAGCAATAACTTTTAGAAATTGGTTGCCCTTTGCAGGTCAATGGTTCTATACGCGGAATTCGAGCTACAAAAGTTGGGACGATTATGCTTGAAGAATGATGGAGAAGCTTCAACCCAGCAAAAATAAATTGGAGAAGTTTCCACTTTCAAAAGGTACGCTGGACAAGTGGGCCTTTTTATTTTTATTTTTATTTTTTTAAGTATAGATTTAGAGTATATTTATTAAACTTTTTAAATTATAATTCACATAAAAATATGAATTTTAATTTTAATTTAATTAATTAATTAATTAAAACTATTCATACAACATTAGTGTTAAAATAAAATTTTATTTTTGTAATTTTTTATATAAATTAATTATAAAAAGGTTTATTTTTTGTGATAATGTTATACATTAAATAGTAAATAATTTATCTTAATTAATAATTTAAAAAAATAATTTATTCTCTTAATAAGTAAATTTATTCCTATCATCTTATTTGAAAAAATTTAAAAGTTTTATTTGTTTATTATACTCTTAACTTGAGATTAAAGAAATTTTTTTTGAATTCTTTTTAATTAAGAGTCAAATATTCAAACTCAAGTTTGTTATAGTATAAAACAAGCAAAACCCAATTTCAATAAATTCCATCTCTTTAGCGTACACAAATAAATTCAATCCCAAGCAAGACTCAAGCCTATAAGATATTCTTCTGTTTCGTATAAGGCTTTTTTAAAACAAACGGAGTTAGACACTCCCAATCATGTACCAAACTAACTAATTCTACATCATCATACTAATAATAATCAATTAAAAGATCGCTTTTTGCAACATTTTAGACCATGACTTGAGTGGAGTTCGCTAATTTACCCCCACAAAAAGGCTGGTCGATGGGTCCAATTGGACTAAAAGATGGGTCAACAGTAATGAGGCTGCTTCATCTGCCAATTTTAAGAGGAGAAGTCCAAGTTTGTCTGAAATTTCTGCGCCGATGTCCGATTATGAGATTAGCATTATGCTTAATATAAAATTAAACTTGATCATTTTTGTTTGTAATTATTGGAGCATATATGATTTGGACATTAATCGGTCATATAGATGAACAGGTTGGCTTAATCCTGAAAACATGGCAGGTCCATCGTCCAATATGACGTGTTGTCTGGACAAAGCTAGATGGCCAGAACCAAACATTGGAAAGCCAGAAAACCAAGAATATGTTTTGTTAAGCGTTCCGTTGGTTTAGTTGGGGACATGTAGTATTCCATGTTCATCAATTAATAATTGGGCATAATTTTGATATTTGGACCAACATGTTGTTGGGGCAATGAGTTACTTTTTCTTTAGAAGTTGTGGGGAAGGCAAGGTTCATTTAGCTCCTCATTTCATATCAAACTTGAGATGATTGACTATACTCCTCGCAAAAAGTATTACGTGTACACAAAGACTTTGAGAAAAAGGTACATATATAGATATAAAATTTTATTATTTTTATTTAAAGATGTAAATTTTATTAAATTTTAAATAAAAAAATAATTTTTTTATTTTTTTATTTAAATATGTTAAATTTATATTTTTTATTTAATAATTAATTGAATAATTTAAAAATCATTTTGCTCATCAATATCATTATCTAATTGATATTTAAATAAAAAAACAAAATTAATATTTTTAAATAAAAAATTAACAATTTATTATCTTATTTAAAAATTAATAAATAAAAAATAAATAAAGTTTGCATCATTATCTATATTTTTTCTTTTGATTTTCAAAGCAACTTTCAAACCTGAGATGAGATATGCCAAATTGCCAATCTTCACATCGCAAACAATATTATTCTTACCTCCGCATCACGCTATGTAAAAGCAATTCACAAAGTTATTCTATTATTTGAATGAATTTTGACATCTTAATTTTTGTACCGATTCAATCATATAGTGCACACTCTGTGGTAAAGCTTCTTGTGTTTTATCTTGTTTTTTTAATCTTTTGAGGGGGAGGGGATGACAACATTGAAGCATATTCTTACAGTTATAAGAGTCATCGAAACATATGGCATCTGGTTACATAGAAGGCACAGCCATCAAGCTGTACTTTTCCCAGGATGTGCGGGCTGTTGCTAACTTGCTATAGTTGCTAACGTTAGAGAAATTCCATTGTTTGTTGTATTGAAAAGGTCAACAAATGAACAAAATTTAGTTTTCTTTTCATGGCATTCACCATTGCTACCCCGCAAGCCACCTTCAGTTGGGCGTAACTCGCGCTCCTTTTCTCAAGCCAAAAAAAACCCATTTTATTTCTGTGTTTCAAACTCTTCCTCCCTTCATATACTTTCAAAGCATTTCTCTACTTTTGTTCCCATAATTTTACTTCTCCGAACTTTGCTTCCATCAGCAAGGTACGTTTCTTATGTAACTTCTTTCCTTTGATGACTATAATTTTTTTTTTTTCACTTATAGGTATAATTTGGAAGGATCATTTTATTTTCATGGTTCTGTGTAGGCTTTCCTTGCAAATTCATTAATCTAAGAGCCTAAGACACCCAGCTGTGTGTCTATGGCGACGACGAAAAGAGATGGAATTGGAGGGAGGGAGAAAAGAGTTCCATCCCCTGCAAATTCTAACATCAACCTTGGACAAAGAAGCACCAAGAATTCCAACTCTCCATCATCAGGGAAACAAGTACCAAACTACCTCAACCCTGCTACCGTGACCTCACGCAGCGAACCCTCCAAGAATGCCAAGAAACCTGGCATTGTATCTGATAAAGACAGAGCAGCCAAGGCTGCTCTTAACCGAAGAAGATCCATGGACAGGCCCGATCCATCCGCTACTCGAGCAAATAAATCACTCATTTCTCCTGGTCACAAGGATAATACACCGAGAACACTGCAACCTGTGTCCTCCTCTAAATCCAGTACATTTTCACCCAAGCCTACCGTGCCTAAGACAGGGACGGGAAAGCCGCTGATGTTATCTTCTTCAAGGAGCGTTAAGAAACCTACAACTGTGGTTATTATTAAGAAGGATGCTGGGTCGAAGAAAGCTCCGATTGCGAGCAGTACTGTTCATGATACAAAACAAGTGATTAAGGTTGAAACCAAGAATGAGATGGATGAATCATCCCCTGTTCATGGTGTTGAAGAGGTAATAAAGGTCGAAAATGAGGTGGAAGCTCCGGAAATACCAAAATCCCACATCCAAAAGGAACTTGATGTTGTGAATGCCGAAGTTAAAGATGCGAAAGAAGTGAACAAGGATATCATTTGCGATATTGCTCCAGTTTCAGAAGAACAGAGTCTTTCCCAGATCGACGAAATTGATGAGGGTATTTTACAGGGAGAAAATTTTGATCCTGAAGATGATCGGGAAGGCGAAGAGAATGCCAAGAGTGATGGTGATTCTCACGAGGGCATAGAAACAGAGGCCGCACATAAAATGGAAGAGAATGTAGTTGATGAAAAGGAGGGTAGAAATGAAGAAGAAGAAAACAAGGAGGTTGACGAAGGGAGTCAAAAACTGACAGAAGACGTGGAGAACAAAAGTGTTGAAGAATCAAAGCCGGAGGCTGTAAATGTGGTGGCCAAACGCCAAGCGGCGGCAGTGCAAGGGAAGAAGGAATCTCCGGCGGCTTACAATGCTGTGATTGAGGAGACAGCAAGTAAGCTTCTGGAGAAGAGGAAGAACAAGGTGAAAGCACTGGTTGGGGCATTCCAGACTGTTATAGATTACGAAACCGCTGCTTCCAAATAAATCCTGTGATTTATCATTTCATTGAATCATTGCAGTTTGTTATAGTTCACTGATAAATGAATCAACAATCATGTGTTGATTGGTACCAAATTCCTCCTGATTCGATTAATTGTTTATCTGATTAGGAAGCATAATTAAAGAAAGAACAAATTTCTAACTTAATACTTTTCGATCAAATTGGTTAAATTCAGAAGGGGTTCTGTCTATATCATTACTGTAGGATCATATTTACAAGTGATTAATCTGTCTCCATTGAACTAAAAAATGCTAAAAAAATAATTTGGTACATAAACTATCGCGCTTTGACTGTCAAAACCCAAAAAAAAAAAAAAGAGAAGTTAAAAGTACTTTTCTTTGCTAATCATGCTGCCATTGTGCTGCCCTATAAGAGATGCTCCCCAAAGTCACTATTCGAATGAATTAAAGCACAAACTTTGGTTCATAAGTTAAGGACAATACATATAGACCCAATAGTCTAATATGATACTTCTTTTTTTTTCTTTTTTTTTTTGAACAGTTTTGTCATGGACGGGTTCGAAACCCGCCCAGGAGATGAGAATGTGCATTTTTCAATGACTTTAGCCACTGGACCACACGGGCCAAGTGCCTAATATGATACTTTTTGGTCCAAAATGACCCATTAACATACATACTTATTGCAATATGTTAGAAATACAACTTTATACTTTATACAGTTTTTTTTTAATTTAGTAATCATTCCCAGACCAGCATGCTTTACACAAAGTCCTTCGTGTCTATTGCCGACACCCAAAGCAGAACAGAGCACCACACAATTGGCACGTGAGACCATGAGAGCATTCGCCCAAACTTCAAATTTCAATCTTCTAAAAGTAGTAATGGGCTTCAATCGCATCCCTCATTCTCTTCTCTCAAGAGATATGGGCCGGCCTTAGTAATTGGGCTCATGTAAGCCCAGATAGACTTTTCCGCTGAAAATGGTATTATTTTACTAATGACGGGTAAAGCGTAATGACGAAAATACGCTCGTAATTCCATCTCTATTCTCGTTGCTGCTGGCTGCCCCCCTTCCGCTTATAAGCCCGCAGTCTATAGATCTTTAGATCTGACTCCCTCGTCTTCTTCTTCATCATCCCTTTGTACACAGAATCATGCGTTTCCATTATTAACTCTCTAAAGCTAATTCTACCTCTCCAAGGCCTCCGAGGATCTGATAACCGTTAGGTTCGTATTCTCAGATCTGTGATTCATACTCTGTTTGGATGCTAGGACTTTGTATTTTCGCATTCCATTTTCGTTTTCACTGTCTCCGAACATGAATGATGTCAATTTAGCTTTTGAATTTCGTTTGATGATTAGATCGTTCCTAGGAGCGATTTCGAGTATTGAAGCTGGAGGTTCGGATCTCATCTGATGTGCATTTCGCTTTCTATATTAGGTTTTAGTTTGCATCTATTGATTCTGAGTATGAAGGATTTCGATTTAGTTTTTGAATTTCGACTATCAATTTGATTATTCAAAGAATTGGATCTTAACCTTTATGTTATCCGTTTTCTGTGTGCGTTCACTGTGAGATTTTTTTTCTTTTAATTGATGAAATCAGTGTCAGTCTCGGAGTAGAAGATTGAGAGTGAGTAGATCCTCTAATTTGCTTATGAATCATGCAAATTGGAAATTTCCATATGTTTTAGCAGCTGGTTAGCTAACAGATCTGGAAGGATCTTGGATGAATTATTCAAATCTGAAGCATATAGATTTTAATCTTGACTTCTTTATTTAAGTGATTGCTAACTAAATTCGCCAGACTTCTAGTTGTATAAATAGAAGTTCAGAGAATAATCTAGCTTTCATTTGAAATTTGTGTTGAACTTCTGTTCTGATTCCCGTGTCTGATTAGCTAGAAATGTTCTGAAGAAGCTTGTGCATTAGATCTCTTTTTGAAATTCCATGGTAACTGCATTTTATTGGCCTGGAATACGTACTGAGATATGGATGTATTTTCTTTTCTGGTTCATCAAGTGTTTTATATGTTCTCATTTTCTCTCTTAAGTGCCAAAAAGAGGATTACCTCTCACTGATGCTTGCGCTGTGCTAATATTAATGTATCTTATACACGTGTCTTATTTGTAGATTACTTTGCCTAGTCTCAGCTTTGGTTATTGACCTGAGTTATTATTCATATTTTATTTTACCAGAATACAAGAAAGAAATGGAGAAATCCTGTAGTCTTCTTATTCATTTTGACAAAAGTACGCCTGCAATTGCAAATGAGATTAAGGAAGCTCTCGAAGGCAATGATGTGGATGCCAAGATTGATGCCATGAAGAAAGCAATTATGCTTTTGTTGAATGGTGAAACGCTCCCTCAGCTTTTCATTACCATTGTCAGATATGTTTTGCCTTCAGAGGATCACACAATCCAGAAACTCCTGCTTTTGTATTTGGAGATAATTGAGAAAACAGATACAAAGGGTCGGGTGCTGCCTGAAATGATTTTGATATGCCAAAATTTAAGGAACAATCTCCAACATCCAAATGAATATATTCGTGGAGTAACATTGAGGTTTCTCTGTCGCTTAAATGAAACTGAAATTATTGAGCCTCTGATCCCTTCAGTTTTGCAAAATCTGGAGCATCGGCATCCATACATTCGGAGGAATGCTATATTAGCTGTAATGTCAATATATAAGCTACCACAGGGAGAGCAGCTTTTGGTTGATGCTCCTGATATGATTGAGAAGGTCCTCTCATCAGAACAGGATCCATCTGCCAGGCGGAATGCATTTCTCATGCTCTTTACTTGTGCCCAGGATCGAGCAGTTAACTACCTTTTGACTCATGTTGATAGAGTTTCTGAATGGGGTGAATTGCTTCAGATGGTCGTCTTGGAGTTGATTCGAAAAGTTTGTAGAACAAATCAGAGGGAGAAGGGGAAGTATATTAATATAATTATATCTTTAATGAATGCCCCCTCATCTGCAGTTATTTATGAATGTGCTGGGACTCTTGTTTCTCTGTCGTCTGCTCCTACTGCCATTAGAGCAGCTGCCAACACTTATTGTCAGCTTCTTCAATCCCAGAGTGATAACAATGTGAAGCTTATTGTGCTTGACAGGCTGAATGAGCTTAAGTCTTCTCATAGAGACATCATGGTTGAATTGATCATGGATGTGCTTAGGGCACTCTCCAGTCCAAATCTTGACATTCGCCGGAAGACACTTGATATTGTTCTCGAATTGATTACTCCTCGGAATATCAACGAAGTTGTTCTTATGTTGAAGAAAGAAGTTGTTAAGACTCAAAGTGGAGAGCTTGAGAAGAATGGAGAATATAGGCAGATGCTCATTCAAGCTATACATTCTTGTGCAGTTAAGTTCCCAGAAGTGGCAAGCACAGTGGTGCACCTATTGATGGATTTCTTGGGAGATAGCAATGTAGCTTCAGCCATTGATGTGGTTGTTTTTGTTCGAGAGATTATTGAAACCAACCCTAAACTAAGGGTTTCTATAATAACAAGGCTGCTGGATACATTCTACCAGATCCGAGCTGCAAGGGTTTGCTCCTGTGCTCTTTGGATCATTGGGGAGTATTGTCTCTCTCTTTCTGAAGTTGAGAGTGGCATAGCAACCATCAAGCAGTGTCTTGGAGAGTTACCTTTTTTCTCAGTTTCAGAAGGAACAGAACCTACTGATCCTTCGAAGAAAACTCAGCAAGCAACCTCCGTTACTGTCTCCTCCAGGAGACCAGCCGTTCTTGCTGATGGTACTTATGCAACCCAGAGTGCCGCCTCTGAAACTGCTTTCTCTCCCCCTTCTGTCGTTCAGGGTTCCTTGGCTTCTGGAAATCTGAGATCCCTTCTTCTTACCGGTGACTTTTTCCTTGGTGCGGTCATCGCTTGCACACTGACAAAACTTGTTCTACGATTGGAGGAGGTGCAGCCATCAACAGTTGAAGTGAACAAAGCAACCACACAGGCATTATTGATCATGGTCTCTATGCTGCAATTAGGACAATCTTCTGCTCTTCCACATCCAATTGATAATGACTCACACAGCAGGATAGTTCTGTGCATACGATTATTGTGTAATACTGGCGGTGAAGTCAGGAAGATATGGCTACAGTCTTGCCGTCAGAGTTTTGTGAAGATGCTCTCCGAAAAAAAGTTACGAGAAACTGAGGAATTAAAGGCAAAGGCTCAGGTTTCTAATGCTCAACCAGATGACCTTATTGATTTCTATCATTTGAAGAGCAGAAAGGTAAGGCAGCTAAAATATTTCTAATGTTTCTTATATTTGGATTAAAGCAAGAAAAAGATCCATGCTTCATCTACTTAGCTTATCATTTTAATTTTCATGTCTAAAATTTTGATTCTTGATTCAAGGGGTTTTGTTTCTTTTAATTTTATCACAATTTTGTGTACTGCTGTCTAAATTTAATTTACCTTCTCTACAGGGGATGAGTCAGCTTGAATTGGAGGATGAGGTTCAGGATGATTTAAAACGTGCAACTGGAGAGTTTGTCAAGGACGGTGATGATGCAAATAAGCTTAACCGCATTCTTCAACTCACTGGATTTAGTGACCCGGTATATGCTGAGGCTTACGTGACAGTTCATCACTATGACATTGTCCTTGATGTTACAGTTATCAACCGTACCAAGGAAACCCTCCAGAATTTGTGCTTGGAGTTGGCAACCATGGGTGATCTCAAGCTTGTTGAGCGGCCACAGAATTATACCCTGGCTCCTGAATCAAGCAAGCAAATCAAGGCCAATATAAAGGTGTCTTCAACTGAGACTGGAGTCATCTTTGGGAACATTGTTTATGAGACTTCAAATGTGCTGGAACGAACAGTAGTTGTCCTTAATGACATCCACATTGACATAATGGACTATATCTCTCCTGCAGTCTGCACAGATGGTGCTTTCAGAACTATGTGGGCAGAGTTTGAGTGGGAAAATAAGGTATCTCTCTGAATTGATTTGCTGGCACTATAGATTTTTTTTTTTTTTTTGATCTAACGGCCATTGGATCAAATAACACTTTCATCTTTCCATCCTCTCTATCATTAAAGGCCTTTGAAGTATTTATGGTTCTTTATATTTTTGAGCTTCTTGCTTTCTTGATAACCCATTAGAAAAGCCCCTCTGAACATGTTATTGAACACTAATTCTCATCTCTATCATGCTTGCTTCCCATGTGGTTTGCTTGCCTTGCTTTGATTCCTTTTGATGAACTAACTGTGGAAATTTATAAGCTAATCCAAATTCAGAGCAGAATACTCAGTTACCATTTTATTGTTAACTTTTATTCATATCTTTTGCTAATGCAGGTTGCTGTCAATACCACAATTCAAGATGAAAAGGAATTCCTTGAGCATATTATCAAGTCAACAAACATGAAGTGCCTCACAGCACCGTAAGTTCTTTTGTTTTCGCCACTAGTATATTGCTGTGTAAAATAAATTAACAAATTGGTAGCCTGGATTTTACATATTAGTGCTATAAGGGTATCATTGCAGTGTTTAACTGCTGCCTGTGTCCATGTGATCTAAACTCTTCAAAAACAACTACATTAATCTTTCTATTCAGATCATATACTTTTTTGCCGTGTGTAATTGTACACCATAAAACTAGTATGTTGTCCCTGTGCTGATCATTTCTTCAATGCTGATATACAACACACTAGCGTTCTTTGATACAAGCTACCTTTAGATTACGTATTTGCATCAGTCTCTAACTCATTCTTCCTTCTCACTCCAGATCTGCACTAGATGGTGAGTGTGGATTCCTAGCAGCCAACTTGTATGCTAAGAGTGTGTTTGGTGAAGATGCCTTGGTGAATGTGAGCATTGAGAAGCAGACAGATGGAAAGCTGAGTGGGTATATCAGAATAAGGAGCAAGACACAAGGCATCGCTCTTAGTCTTGGGGATAAGATCACCGTGAAGCAGAAGGGAGGCAATTAATGCATGGAACTTCAGCTACTGTTTCTACCGTACTGGTACCCTTCGTGTTTTAGGTCGTCTGTAGAGATTCCATGCCAATCTGGCTACGTTGAAATGCAAGTTTTACTTTTCTTTTTTCTGTTGTTAAACCGATACAGGTATTTAGCCCCCAAACTGAGAGATGCGTGTGCATTTTTGTTAAATTCTCTGTATTTAGGTATATTAGTCAGTAATCGGTACTTAAACGTTGTTGTATTTGCAGCTGCATATTTCGACAATCGAAGGTTATTCTTCGAACAATGGTCAAGTTGCTGCTTTTTGTCAATGTTAAAACGGGAATTTTTATTCTGATTCATTAAAAACCATTGAATTTCAAGCTCTCATTTTTCTTTGAAATAATTCAATCTTTATTTTGAATATATTCTCTTGGGGTGAATTTATTTTCTCTTTGAACGAAGCATAGAATTCTTAATGAACATTTCATTTATTGCATCAAAAAATTAAACAGATGAGGTGTTGATTATGATCTGATATGATATATTGGCCAAAATTAAGTGCTTTCACAAGAAAGTCTACTAGGGAATCAAGTTGTTTTCCCAAATTGCCAAACAAATACCCTGCTTATTATTATTATTATTATTATTAGGAACAAATGTTACCATCACTCAAAAAGTTTTCACTTCTTGAAAAAGGGCGATACAATTGACTTGCAAGAGGATTTTGTAGCAAGACAAATTGGTTTATTTTCAGGTTGTTCAATCCATAGTTTATGAGGAATATCACTAGCTTTAAGTTTCTCTGACAAGTTTTCTAGCTGGGTTTCCCCCTTCACCTCAAGGGTAACCTGCATAACCAGGAAGAAAGGCACCATTAGCACAAGGAAAATGGAAAAACCTTCAACAACAACTACTTGGGATCCAATACCACTCCATGTAGCATTCTTCTACAGGGAGAGCACATGTTCCATAGATATTTGAACCAGAAAATAAGCTAATCTATATATAGAGGAAATAGATTGCATGACACAAGAAATCTACTTCCTTTTTTACCTTAATGTTATTCCAAGGCCAGCAAAATCAGCTTGAAGAAAAAGGCACAAACAAAACTAAATTGAAAATCTCATTCTAAACAATTCAACAAGAATACTAACAAAATTATTACACCACTCATTTAGTTTGAAATGAATTAAATTTCCCAATAGGCAATCTAAAACAAATGGAATTCAAGAAAGAACGCTGGATA
>BPVZ01000020.1:175595-186039 GCA_020521535.1 Rubroshorea leprosula
GCAGTATTGATAATTCTGTTCAGTCCTTCTGCGACTATCAAGAACAAGAAGGGAGACAATGGATCGCCTTGCTTAAGTCCTCTTGAGACAGGAAATTGTTTAGATGGGCTTCCATTAACCAACACTGACAGTAGACTGGTTTGAAGACACGCCATGATCCATTTTCTCCATATTTCATTGAACCCAAACCTCATCATCATGTAATCAAGGAAGTTCCAATTCACCTTATCAAAAGCCTTCTCAAAATCGACTTTGAAGACGAAGCTGCTCTTCTTTTTCCTTTTAGCTTCGTCGATAATTTCATTTGCCACAACAACTCCTTCACATAACTGTCTGCCTTCAATGAAAGCCATCTGGTGTTCCCCAATAATATCAGCCATTACTGAGCGTAGTCTAGTGGAGAGCAGTTTGGCAATGATTTTGTATAGGGAGCCAATGAGTGAAATAGGCCTAAACTCCTCAATTCTTTGTGGGTTCTTCACTTTTGGGATCAATGTTAAGAAAGAAACATTTAGGCCTTTTACTAGCTTCCCCTTCTTGTGAAATTCTTGGACAAACCCCACTATGTCACCCTTTATCTCATTCCACATTTTCCTGAAGAAGGTGAAATTGAAACCGTCAGGTCCCGGAGCCTTGTCGCACCCACAATCCCAGACTGCTGCTTTAATTTCATCTTCACTAAATGGTATTACAAGTAGATCGTTCTGAGTTTGGGAAATTTGTTTGAAAAAGATGCCATCCATATTCGGCCTTCTCCATTCTTCCTCTTTAAACAAGTTCTCAAAGTAGTCTGCTATGCCATTTTTTATCTCATCAACATCTTCTAGCTTTTTGCCATTCACCTGGACATTGACAATCTCTTTCCTTCGTTGTCTGCTGCTGATACATTTGTGGTAAAATTTGGAATTTGCATCTCCCTCTCTCATCCACTGTTTCCTAGCTTTCTGTCTCCATTGCCCTTCCCTAACCTTCAAGTTACTCCATAGTCTGCAAAATTCTAACTTTCTGTCACTTACTTCCTGCCTTGAGAGAGTCCCTTGTTCACCTTTTAGATCTAGTGCTTCAATTTTTCCTTTACTTTCAGCAATGCTCTGATCCAGCTTTGTGCGGTCATTCACACTCCATTCCTTGAGCCTTTTCTTAACAGATTTAATTTTCTCCTTAACACAGTAGCCTTTCCATCCTTGAACCTCAGCTGTTCTCCATGTATCTATTACCAATTCATGGAAGCCTGGCTTGTTAATCCAGCTATTGAAACATTTAAAAGGCTTAGGTCCCCAATTAATGTTGAAATCTCTCAACAACACTGGACAGTGATCAGAGAGTGATCTCCTTAACCCCCACTGCCTTGTTTCACTCCAATTCATTAACCATTCTTCTGTCATTAGGAATCGATCTAATCGACTCATAGATTTTCCACTAGAGTGGTACCATGTGTACTTCCTCCCAATTAGAGGGATATCCACCAAACCAGATTCATGAATGAATTTTGCAAAATCCCTCATGCTTCTCAATACACTAGTGCATCCAACTCTCTCCTGAATGTTTTTTGTGGTGTTAAAATCTCCCATGACACACCAGTTTCCTTTTTGTTTTGTAACTAGAGTTTTTAGCTCAGACCACAACTGTCTCCTTCCTACTAAATCACAAGGGCCATAGACATTTACAAGGTACACTGGTGTTTTATTTGATCCCCAGAGTCCAAACAATCCCAAATAGTGGTTCCCACAAAAAACTCGATTCATCTGAAAAACATTCTTATCCCAAATACAAATCAATCCTCCTGAGCGACCCACAGAAGGCATAGCTGTAAAATCAAAATCATCCGTGCTCCATAAAGCTCTACAAGTTTGATGATTGACTTGTTCTAACTTTGACTCCTGCAAAGCTAAAAACTGCACTTTTTCTTTTGCTACCCACTCCTTGATTTCTCTTTTCTTGCCCGAACTACCTAAGCCTCGCACATTATAAGAGAGAATGATCATGGATGAGTTGGACGTACCTCACCACCATTCGCCATATTCCCTTCCAGCATTTGTTTTTTGGCATTGACGTCCCTCTGCTCCATCAGCTCAATCTTGTTGATGATTTCTTCTTCATTTCCATCAGCACCTAAGCCCATTTCTTTAATGAGATTCCACACATCTGGTGCTGAGATGGCTCTCTCCTTGTTGTGAAACCCTCTGTTGCAATTTTCAATTGCACTATCTGTGATTGATGCGCCCGCTACAGAGTCGGTTTCCTTTGGGTAGAATTCAGGAACTCCTTCTCTCAATTCCTTTGATGATCTTGGCCGATTGCGACCCATCTTCTGAACCCCGGCAATCTCTATTGGATTGGAATCCTTGTACACTGCAAGGCACGATCGAGATTTGGCCCGCTTGTTCTTCTTTTTCCTTCTCTGTTTCTTTCTTCCGCCTCGGCTATTTCTTTCATCAATTAACTCAGAATCGCTAGCTAATCCATGCCAGAAAGAGTTGATTTCATCATCCTCACCTGATTCCTCTTCCAGTCGCCGCTCAAGAACATTCCTGCCCTTAGATATATCATTCGGATTTGCCAGGTTGTTAAGTGATGAAACTGCAGTTGTTGTTTGAGTTGGCTTGAGTTTATAGCATCCAGGTATTTCTTCGTTAAGCCCATCATAGCTGATATTAGGCTCAACTCTGTTAAAATTTTCCAAGTTGGTGTAGTTTGGCTGGGCTACCGAAGTTGGCCCAATATTTTTCTCAATGGCCCACCTCGAATCATGTGAAACCCGACCCAGAAGCAGGGGACCACTACTGGATTGCTCAGAGGATTGCTTCATCAGTTCATCTGCTTGCTTCCCAATTTCCCCATTCAAAATCTTGAAGTCATTTGAATTTTTCGGCGTCGTCAGATTTTCATTAATTGCCTCTACTGTGCAGCCCCCCTCACGCCTTTCTTGGGAACAATTAGCTGTCTCTTGCTGCCGATCAAATCTGTTGTTGATACTGTCCCAGTCAGAGAGATCTCTCGAGTTCCTCGCTAGGGATGCTTCTCCAACTGCCTGGTTATTAGTTACGTCATCATCTTCCCCATCGGACGCCGAGTCGGAGTCGTTTTCATGCAAGACTCTATGGTTGCCAAAACCTTGATCAGTAGACCAAGATTCACTGCAATCTTCCTCAGAGAATACTGGTCTGCAATCTGATTTTAAAGAGAAACTGTTATTTGTTGTCTCCTCCTCTTTGCACATTATGCGGTAGAAATGGCCATTGATTTTGTATGTAAGGGTTTTGGATATTTGGTTCGTTTCTGAAGTAGAGATCAAAATTCTGGCCACATCAAATCTCTTTTTAGAGCTAGTACTCTCATCTAAAGTAATGAAATTCCCCCATAGATTTGCAATTGAGATGAAGAACTCGGGTCCCCATGCATGCAAGGGAACTCCATAACACTTTAGCCAAACAAATCTCTCATTAGCAACCATTTGGGGGCTCCAAGGCTTAACGTCAACAAACCATTGCCCAAGCCAATCCTTAGCTGACTCAACCAATTCTTTCAATTCCTCTTTATCATCACAGTCCATAAGAACGAATTTCGCACCCATTGCACGAAGCTTGATTGAGAAAAGGCCTTCCATGTATAGTCTTTCTTGAAGAATGGGCACAATCTCCACTGATCTAGCTGTTCCAACGTAGCATCCCACTAGCCATTCCCAGTCTTCATGCTTTGGATTAAACTCAAGTCCAGTCCAATGCAGCTCCCTCCGCTTCTCTACCCATTTTTGCGTAGTTTTGCCACTGTTGATTGTGATACCTGGTTGGGCTGGTTTGCTACCCATATTAGTCATCCTTTCTTCGCCTCTGCTTCTAACCCCTGTTACCACCTCTGCATAGCTGGGTTTAGAATCTCCTGCAGTATTTGTGTGAGGTTTCCTTTCAAGGGCAGTCTTTGCTTCAGTATTGAAGCGAGGAGGGTGGATTTTGAGCTTATGGTTGCCAATCCATATCTGATTTAACTGCCTCCCAAGACTCCTTGCGTCCTTAACATCAAGGAATCGGACAAACCCAAACCTGCTTCCTTCTTTATTCTTTCTCTGCGGGCTGTATATGGCGTATACACGTCCGAACTTAAGGAAGGTCCTCCACATTTGCTCGTAAGTCCAACCATCTGGAAAGTTTGTGAAGAAGAATACTGTTGCTTGGTTGTAGAGGATTCGATCATAGCCACCTTCATACCCTTGTCTCTGGCGATCTCTATACCAGCTAATTGCTCCGTTATTCCTTCTGTTGCTTCTTCGTCCTCCGCTCTGTGCTCTGTGCTGGTCCCATGGTCTCTGTCGTCCGCTGCCTCGCTCCCTTGGTCTGCCTCGTTCTCTCATCTCTAATTCTTGTATCTTGACATAAGTTTTATATGGAAGAACAATGTAAGTTAATTGATGGAACTTATTAAGTTAAACTAAGGTTTCAATAATGGCTCTTAAGTTATAACCTATGCTTATTGGGCTGCATAGCTCTTGGTGTATTGTTCACCTTGTTTCAAGTTAGCTAGTGAAGAGATCAACAATTTTTGGGGGACTAAGAGTTTCCTACAATTGCTAGTTGTGAACAAGCTTTTTAGGCTTGTTGAGGTAACTTGTATCTGCCCAAAGCTAAATCCCGGCTCAATATTTTGTAAAAGAACTATGCATTAATTTTGAATTAATTGATACTGCTGGATGAATAACAATTTTAAATTGGTGAATTTTTATAAAAGAGTAATGGATACAAATAATCTCATACACAAAATCAAATAATTAGAAAAGGCAGACACAAAAGCAAATTATTGGAAAGGGCGAGAAAAGCAGAAAGAGAAAAATATAAGAATAATTTATTTCCACATGCAAATTTCACCATTAAGTGTCAGTAATGTTAACAAAGGTCTTGGATTTCTGTTGAATGAGTCTGCCATTCCATTGCAATGACCTATATTGTGAATTGCTAATTTGTCATATTTTGATTGGACCAGGACACCATTGATGTGGTATCATCAAGATATTTTAGAATTTCTCATAAATTTCGCCACCTTGATACTAGGGATGAAAAAGAAAACTATCTATTACATCTGAATACGTACACGAATTTCTAACATGACCTATGGAAAAATCCTGTAAAGATCGAATCTGTCTAGTTCTAATTTCAAGGACATGCAGGCTGTTTGTGTTTGGGGAGGCTTTAATATCTCCTAAAATTTAAACCCTATCAATGGAATTCGTTCATTTACTTCATTCTCTCTTCCTAAAAGGCGTGAGAGGTCAAGTCCTTGAGGTCAAAGTTTCTTATCAATTGAAGGATTCGTTTCCAGATTGAGATTCCAGAGGCTCGCAAGACTTCCCTTTGTTCATACAGAAACTCAGCTGCAAAGATAATAAGAGCTAATATTGCAGCAACCCCGGTAATAAGGAAGAGGCCCCAAAAGCTTTCAAGACCCAGACTTTTAGAAGAATTAGAGGTACGTGAATCAAGACATCTGGTTCTTTTCGGAAGATATCTCTCTTCTAAGTTTTTTATTGTGTCACCTTCTGAGAGTCTTAAGATTGCCCTAGAAACTTCTGCTCCAAGAGGAGAACCTTTTGGGAAGACCTAGAAATCACAAATTAACATCAATTACATTGATCAAGAATAAAAGATATGATGGTAAGATAAGAGAGATATGGTGATAGAACTCACAAATCCAAAACCCTCAGTCTTAAACGTTGGTTCAATGGTGGTGTATTTGTCAGGATATTTTTCAAGAAACAGATTCATGTAAGGAATTTCGTCGAAAGCAGCCGCTATACCACCCTTGGCGCTTCCCTTGGTGAAAAGTTCATCAAGATCTTCCACTGACTTAAATGTCTTGATCTTGGATGGATCGAAAAATTTCTGGACGATTCCCTGGACGAAGGTGCCATCTTGGTATGCAACATTCTCCCCTTTCCTCACCAACTCGTTTAAATCAGTCACAGATGGTTGCAGTTGTTGAACTGTCAAAAGAGAAGCTAAGCTAGCGGTGTAGCTCTGTGTGAGAATGAGTACCACAAAGCACCAAATTACCACCACAAACCTCGCTGAATTGCTCACTACCCTCTCCCCTGAAAACACAAATCAGCATATGTTATGATTGTTTGTTTTATATCTATTTGGAACTAGCTAGTGTGTAATCTAGTTAAGTTGAACTGAGCTTCAACAACTCGAGCTCAACTTAGACAAATTTTTTAGAGCTTTGAATCTCAAACTCGAGTTCAAGCTTGTAGTTCCACTCACACCCCTTAAAGAGCTCAAATAAGTTAAAAGATCATTACGATGTGCAAAAACCATGGTTGAGAAGGAGAACCACAAGCTGGTTCCAACATGATGCGAAGGTGGTCCACGGAAATCTCCATTGATTCTGTGCTCAAGCACCCAGATGACAAACCCAATGAAGACAAAGAAACAACCGCTGGCCACCCAGAGGTCACATGTCAAAGGCTTCAAGAACACCCATGCATTCTTGTTTTCATCGTCTTTAATAGGCACCACTATGACCACTCCAGATTCCATGAATGGCAACGTGAAGTCAACGTACAATGACCTTTCTGCACGGATGGAAATGTCTCCCACCACCGCATCATATTTCTGTTCACCAAAGTTATTGTCAATTTATAAGGCATCCAAAGCACGCCTATATATTTTCCAAAAGAAAGTGAAAGACTATTACTTACCCCATAAGCAACTTGATAGACCAAATGGTCATAATATCCAGTCTTCTCACCATCAGGCATTTTAAAAGCATAGAAATTGTAAGTGACGTTGTATTTTATTGTCTTCATTGTAGCATTGAAGACTGCAATGCAATAGCCTTTGGGGCTAACTATGGAATTGGGGCTTGTATCATTTGGTGCCTCCACGAATTCAATAAATCCATTCTTGACTGGTACTCCAATCTTCAAAGTCTGAGTTTTCCAGCCTTCGGGAACGGACTGGGGATCTCCAGGCCATATGATGGTTCCAAGATTAGCCTTGGAAGCGGAATTCCTTGTCACATTTTCAAAATCTAGTCTCTTAACCAGTCCAGACTTTGATGTCCAGAACCCAATCCCTCTTTCAAAATTTTCATTTACATTAACAATCCGAAGAACGGAGGACTCCAGTTGCCCATTAACCAAGCTAAATTCTTCACTACTAAGGCCTTTAAATCTTATACTTGACAAAGCCCGGATGAGTTCTGGTCCATTTTGGGAAACCCCAAAAGATTCAAGATCTGTTCTTGCGCTTCCCGAAACATTTGACACATCAAAGCTAAAATTTTTTGTGCCAAGTTTCTCTACTGCCTTGGCCAATGCAAATGTAGCATCATAAGCCCATAATCCAAAGATGTCCAATTTTGCCTTCCATCTTACCTTAAAATTATCAAACTCATTTGATTTTGGAACATAATTCCTTATAGCCAATACTCCCTGCATGGAATCCGTATCAAAATGGTCAACCAAACTCCAAAGATTTGTCATCTTATCAGTTATTATCCAAACATATCCTTCACTCATCATTCCAATCTCTTTTGCTATGTCAAAAACCTTTGACCCAAGAGTTGGGTCCATATGAACGATGAAGACTGTAGTCTGCAATTTCTTTAAGTTATATAGCTCTCCCTTAACTTCCTCATCGGTGGCCCCAGGCGGGATAATGCTCCAATGAGGAATCCGAGCATCAACTTCTTCCAGAGCATCAACTTCTTCCAAGGCATCAGATAGGTAAGGTATAATCCCTTCAGCAGACTCATTATCTACAAATATGGGCACGACTTCTCTCCATCCAAAGGCATGGACAATGGCAGCAATGGCTTTGATCTGAGATGAGTGACTTTGGGTTGCTCGGAACAAATATGGGCTCCGCCTGGAAGTAAGAGGAGTGGTTGCAAAGGAGATAATGGGTACTCGAGATTTTTTTCCAAGATCTATGATAAAATTTTCCTGCATTAAGTTTCCTGGTCCTATGATTGCTTGCACATGTTCATTCTTTACCAAATCTAGAGCTGTTCAAAAATGAAAATTTCTGACTTTGCTTCCACATTGATCATTGGCAAAATGCTCAGTAAAACAAGGGAAATGAAGTAAAGAAATTGAAAGAAATGGATTTTACTCTATATTTTAAGATAAAAGAAAGTCCATACAAGCCTATATAGGCTTTTAAAGAAGAGAAAGATTAATAATGATTAAGGTCCTAAATTATATTCTACCATATAACTAAATATTTCGATCAATATTGATCACAAGTATATAATAGTTTTAGGGAAAATTATCTATACATTTTCGGTTTAACATATTTTTTAACATATTTTTGATTTAATTATAAAAATATAATATAAATATAGTTAATTCAACCGATTTCTGTATCTTATGTACATGATTATATTTTTAAATTTATTTATTTTTAATTTCAGACTAAAAAATAATAATTTTTTAATAAATATGTTATTTAATGTATTAAATTAGAATGTATATCAATTATTGTTCTAGTTTTAAAATTAATTAATCATTAAGGTAATCTAAAGAATATAAGAAGGGCAAAGGTACAGTCGCAAAATTTTAAAAAACCAACACAGTCCAATATAAATATTTAAATAGAATCTATTAAAATTACAAAATGGTAATTCTAAATCAAACAAGAAATAGTAGAAAATTAAGACGTCTTATTAAATAAAATGTTAGAATTCTTTCGAAATTATTTAAGTATTCTTAATAAATTAGTATATAAAAAAGATTTATTAAAGATATTTAAAAATTTTTATAAAGAATCTTAACATTTTGAATACCAATACATCTTAATTTTTACTTTTTTCATCAAACGATTAGTAATATAGTTTTAATTCATGAAAGAGAGAGAGAGATCTAATGAGGGGAAGAAGTGCGTACCTGCGGCCGCCGCTCCTATAACATCATTCTTGGAGTCTTTGATGCGTAAATCCAGCCTTGTTCTGTAGTGACCGCCGTAGTAGGAGTAAAAGTCGGAAAGAGCCATGTTGATGCAACGCAGCCGTTCCTTGCCAACCCGCGAGTCCAAGTCAAGAACCACACCTATAGGAATCTTCCCCGCTCCATTGTTCCGTGCCGTAGCCACCTGAAGCTCCGTCATCCTACAAAAGACAATACAGAAGCAAAAAAAACGGAACAAGGATTTGGTGGGAAAATTCTCCATTTTTCCTTGGGAAAGATCAAGAGATACCAAATATTTATAGGGCAATGATGATGATCTATAATATATGAGAAAAGTAAACTCAAGGAAGAACCACAAGTTGATGATGAATGAATGGACACGTTCGAAGGTGCTGTCCTTCGAGTGATAGAATATGGAAATTTCCGTCCATCCACACTTTCGCCATTTATTTTCTTAATATAATTTCCAACTTAAAAATTTTTTTCACACTTTTGAAAAACAAAGTTTCCTCTCAATTTTTCTATATAAAATTAATTGACAAATTACTTTTACTAGTTTTCCTTATATTAATTTTTTATCAAATATAAAAAAGTTAACAAAATGATAAAATTTATTACAAAACTCATCAACTTCTTGCATAGTACTTTCCTAACCGGTTTCTTATAAAAACTTTTTAATAAAATTAATCTTTTAACCAAACAATCGACCCTACAATATTTTTAACAATACTTCCTATGGATTTTTTTTAACATAACACCTTATCTTAAACTATAAATTCATTATTCTTAATTACTTGTTCTATGTCATTGGGGCTAACAACCTAAAATGATAATAGAAAAACATATTCAATACATGATCAATTATAAGCACTTAAAATCTTACATTCTCCTTTGATTTTACTTTACCATCCTAAAATCATTTATCGTATATTTGAATATAATTTGATTGATTAAAACTTTTTCCTCCCTTCTATTCTTCTCTATCCAAATATACAATTAATTAAAATCAACAACTTATATTAAAATTGAAATTTCTTATTAACAAAAAAAATTTGAAATTTCTTGACCACGGAATAGCTACAAGACAATCAGAAGAATGGCTGGATGAGGAGTATATATTTAGCAAAAAGTCAGCAAATAACAAATGAGATGCTTATTTTCTTAAATTTAGAAAGAGAAATGTTGTCTATTTTAAGAATCCTAACGTGCCGACGACGGTAGTATCCCCAGAATATTCTAACTTAGTTCTCAAGTACAGTTCTAGAATCTTACAGCTGTTAATTCTGAATTTTCCAATTTCATGCGCTTGTCAATACTTTTCCCCCCAAATAATGATATTCAATTCAAAGTCGACGTACTTTAAGAAATTAATTAAATACGCAAGTGGCTATGCTAGCGGCCACGGAGAACTATCTTCTGCATACAAACTACGTATGTTGACCGTTGAATTGAATAGAAAATTTGAGGATAAAATCATATGTAATTGTGGTTATAATCACATATTATTTTATTAAGATTATATACATATTATATAATTTAATTGAT
>BPVZ01000020.1:263117-273714 GCA_020521535.1 Rubroshorea leprosula
TTTCTTCTGTGTTTGTTAACAGGCCATACTGGAGATGCTATTTCCCGAATACACAAGCGATAATATATGTTGTAGATTCAAGTGACACTGATAGAATTGGAATAGCTAAAGAAGAATTTCATGCCATTTTGGAGGTAATTTCATGGTATTTAGGACATGTTTACAATTTAAATTGTTTCTTCAATAGATTGTCTAATGAGTTGTTCTCTTGACCTTGAGACAAGTTTTTGACCTGTATGGTTAAATCAAGAAAAAGATGGGATAAGGAGATAGATAACTAATGATAGAAGGGAAACAACAAGCCCTGCATGTTCTGCAATTACCAATATACTATTAGTTAAAAGCAGGGTGATTGCTAATGTCACTCTAGACGTCACCAACCTTAGAAAAATTTAAGGTCGACTGTAAAGTTATAGGCTGGATGGATATTTTCCTAGTAATGTTTTGTAGATGTAGCAAATAGCTGGGCATAAGATGTATATAAACTTTGGATGGTTTTAGAATGCATCAGGGCTTTTCTGCAGAATTGGTTAGGGGTGCTAAGATCCATCTATATTTGTCAGCCTGTCCCTGTTACAAGTGCTTTGTGATCATATTTCTTCTAGTGTCATTCAGGTTCAGTCAATTATGGGGGTTCCTTACCAAAAAAATTGTTAAGATTTAAAACCTTCAAAAACGATTCTATATAATTGGTTTTACCAAAAAAAAAAAAAAAAACTGCAAGTCTCTTCTCATTTGAAATTCTGCCTCTTATTTGGTTCAAATTTCCTTGGATTACTCATGTTTGCATCCATATGGTACCTGACCTATTTTTTATAGGTCTGGTAATAAGATAGCATGCTAATCTAGGTTGTTGAACTCTGGGCAGGAGGATGAACTGAAAGGTGCAATAGCCCTAATTTTTGCAAACAAGCAGGTGAACATTATTTGTTTTATCCTCTACATGCAAAAGTTGTGAAGTTGTTAGTTGTCCAATTCTAACTCTTACAGAATAAAATTTTCCATAAATATGGTTAGCTATTTTCTGAATTTTACCCATTAATCTATATGAACAGGATCTCCCTGGTGCCCTAGATGATGCTGCTGTCACTGAGGCTTTGGAATTGCACAAAATAAAAAATCGCCAGTGGGCTATTTTTAAAGCCTGTGCAGTAAAGGGTGAAGGTCTATTTGAGGGCTTTGACTGGTAAGCATAGTTCACTGATGTGTTGGAAATTTTGGTATTTATCTAAATAATTTAGTAACATAATATGATATGAAATTTCAGTTTGAAGTTTGATTTTATTTCCCTTCTATGAGGACCATATACCTTGGCCATGTCACTGAGGTCACACCATACTACTATTATGGTTAGCTGAGTTAACAGTGAGACTTTCGGGAATCAATGTCCATTTCTTTATGTGAAATTTGAAATTTGTTGAAATAAAGACTAGAATCAGGAATAATAATTGAAATGAAACTTGGAGGGAATTTTAAACCAACATGAATAATTATCTTGACAGAAATATCCAGATGGTGTGTCAAATAGGATTTCAATGTAAATCATGCATTTTATCAAGGAGGAAAAAAACGTAATGCATTTCTGATATGACAAGGATTATTGTTGTGCTGTTTATACTGGTGAATAATATTTAATTGTGATGGAAAATGCCAGCCATATGTTGATATAAACTTTGCTTTACTATCATTTTCATGCATTTTGCTCAATTGAGAATATACATGATGTTCTGCAGGTTGAGTAATACTCTCAAGGCAGGTGGCTAAGTTTATTGGCAGAAATTTTCCAAGTGAGCTTACTCAAATACATATCAATCTTCCCTTACTCCTTGGCACTTCCGGTTGACTTGTTACACTTGGCATGAATGAAATTTAATTTTTCCTTTCTTATTTTAGCATTATCTTGTTTACTGTGTTGTGGTTATCTAATTCAAATTCATTGGAATTTTGGGGTAAAAGAGGATGTCAAGCTACGTATTTAATGTTTTAAGTATGGATTTGGAGAACAGAAAAGGAACCATGACGGATTGTCCTAACCTCCATTTTATTTTTTTTCCATTTGTTGGTTGCGTCTATAGCTTTGGTGTTTGATGTGAACTCCCATATTTTTATAGTATTCTCATTATTCTTCCATTAATTGATTTCGATGTCACATCTTAAAGGCATGTTTACCAGACAAATAAGCCAAATTCTGTTTCTAAGAATCGTGTACGCCCCATTCATGTGAAAAAGATATACAGATCACCATTAGTTTAACTTTTGAGTTTAGTTGGCCAGGTACCCTTGTTTATTTATTTATTTATTTTTAACTGGAAAAGGGAAACTTGTTTTTATAATTGCACTGGATTATAAAACAAAGTCTATTAAATTTGGGGAGGGTTCTTGATAAGGACTTACTTTATCTGATGATTAGTCTGATGTATTTTTTGTACAATTTATATGGAAGTACACTTTTCCTAGAAAAAAAGGGCTGGTAAGAGTCAGTGGTTGCTTCTCCTCTCTTGCGCCTATTCACTGGCGGTGGTAGATTTGGTTGGGCTTTATTAGTTCAAGGTTAAACCTTCAATTTGGTCCTCAAATATTGTATAAATCTCTGAGTTGATTTGAATTAAAAAATTTCTTGATTGCATTCTTAAAATTTTTAAATTTGGTCTCAAGTCGGTCTCTTCATTCAAATATAGTTGGTGTATTATCTTACTAATGTTATAGGTGACTATTAAGTAACAGCTTTTTATTGGAAAATAGCAAATACATTAATTGTTTTTAATAAAAGGATTAAGTTAAAATCATATTTAAAAAGTTTAAAGAAAAATGTTAAGGAGCAAATTAAAAGGTTTTTTAATTTAAAAATTAATTCAAAATTTTATACAATAATTAAGAAATTAAATATTGACTTATTGATCTGAGTGGAAAGAGTTCGATTTCTCTTAAATAAGATCTCGAGTTTAAATATTATAAATGAAGAAATAAACGTTGGAAGAGTTTTCTTCTAATAGGGTTTGATATGATTCGATTTCGAATTAATTGGAGTCTAATGTGGTTATTCGAATATTGAAAAGTTAATATTAAAAAAAATTAAGAGATTAAATAAGAGGTTTAACCTTGGTTTAAAAAATGATCAATGCATTGAATTGATTACAATTGCTAGGCTGAACCCAGTAACTTGTTTTGCGCGGAGAAGGAATCTCCGCGATTTTTCACGGGAAATTCTTCCTCATCCCCGCCTCGCACTGCCGATGGGCTTCCCCGTGGGGATCCCCGGGGGGAGGGGGGGTGGGTTGCGTGGGTGGGTGTGTGTGTGTGGAGGAGGAGGAGGAGGAGGAGGAGGGGCGGGGAAGAATTTCATTCCATCCATATCAGCAAAGACAACCTCTTATGGATCCATCTCGAACGCCAACTTGAACTTGGCAATCTTTACGTGGGCCCCACCCACCATTACTCCCCCGTCGCATCCCATTTACTGTCCTTTTCATGAGTGATGATATAAAAATAATCTTTGTATTTTAGTTTTTTATATAATTTTTATATATTATTAAATGAATATATATAATATTATAAATCTTATATAAATTAAAAAAATTAATTATTTTAATAATATATCAAACTATAAAAAAAATGAAAAAAAAGAATTATACAAAAAACATTCCCCTTTCATGTGTAGCCCAAGTGTCCCATTCATGTATAGCCCAAGTGTCCCTTTCCATTCTTGGGCTCCACACCTTAAATTGAAAAACTCTCTCCCTCCTTTAATCCCCATTTTTCTCCAAATCTTTCTTCTTTTTTTGGTTGATACCAAGTATACAATTAACATCTCATTTAATACCCCAATTTTTTTTTTTTTTCAATCCCCTGGTCCTCGTACATTTTCCTTTCAAGATTCAAAGTTGAAACATGAATTTTTGGAACTAAAAACATTTCATATTATGCTTATACTACATTGAGATATATAACAAACTTGTAAGAATAACAATTTGATGTCTCTTTACTTACATCTCAAACATTGTTAACTCACTTGACTATATTTGTATACATCACAAGAATAATATATTTATAATATCACATAAAATTATAAAATTATAATAATTATATAATCTTTTTTTATAAAACAAATCAATTGATTAAAACCTTTATAAAGGTTAATTAATCATTTTATAAAGGAACAGGGAGGGTAACTATTTAGAATAGCTCAATTAATTGGGCCTGTCATTGTTAGGATTTGTCTAATTCTAATAAGAATTTTATTAAGGTTTCAATCAATTTATTTGTCCTATAAAAAATATTATAATATTATTGTATCAGCCTCCCCTGTAATAATATTATAATATTAAACGAGTTAATGTGAATTAATTCACATATAAATCTTCCACATATCATTAGCCTACTTTTTGTTTTAAGCAAAATCATAAGTTAAGCTCTTGAACTAACCTAGAATCGCTATTGAGCCCCCAAACTTTAATTAATGCATATAAGCTTTTAACTTTTGCAATTGTTGCAATTTAGCCCCTATTCTTGTTGTCAACTTAATGCCATTGGGGAACTCACTTGTGTGGCAAGGGATTTGGCATTTGAGCAGGATTTTTGCCACTGATTTGATCCACTAGATGCAAAAGGAAAAAAAAAAAAAGAAGAACAGATAGTAGTAATGGGTAGTGAGTAGTAGTTAGCAAATAGTAGATGATGGATAACAGAAAATAAGTGGTAAATAGCAGAAAGCGAGTAGCAGATAATAAATAACAAATTTGATTGATATAATTGTTTAGTTATATGATAGTTAGTGATTGTTGTTTAATATATTTAAATAAAAAAATTATTTATTTTTTCTAATTAATAAATTTTGTTTATTAAGTTAATATATTTTTATGATAAATTAACGTAAAAAATAAAAATATAATAATTACTCAATGTTGTTAAAAATAATAAACAAAATTGAAACTTATTAGATAAATATTAATTAAAAATCATTGCTAAAATTTAAAAAATTAAAATGGATAAATTTGTCAATAAAATTTAAAATTTTCAAATAACTAGTGGTGCAGTATAAAAAGCTACCTAAATTAGTTTTTTCAATCCACTAGCTTTTTATGTAGTGGTTTAAGTGTAATAAATAGCGATTATGATCCAAATTGTTAATGAATTGAAAAAACTAATTTAGGTAATTTTTTAATTACCATACGAAATAGACCCTTTGTCTACAACTTTTAAAATGATATTCTTGAATATATAAGGCATTGGATCCTCTTTTTTTCATTTGCTTTCTTTTGCATCCAGAGGACCAAATGGGTAGCAAAAATCCCACCCAAATGCCAAATCCCTTGCCACATAGGCATGACATGGTAATATTCTGTCATGCAAGTGAGTCCCCAAACAGATGCTAAAGGCCTACTTGGTGGAACTTTTAGGAGTTTCAGCTTTTTGACACATTCATATTTTATAAATTTTAATTTTTCTCTTAAAAACTTACATTTTAAAACTTTTTTTAACCTTAAAAAGATCTTAAACAGTAAGATCTTAAAAGTTTCAAATTCAAATTTTTCATAAACCTCATTTTTACTCTCTTTTTACTTATTTTTTCTTATCTCTAAAAAAAAATTTTAAATTTTTTCTCTAATAAAAATTTAAAACTTATCACTCAAAACAGTATTAAAAAAGCAAAAGCTCTTACAAGTTAAACCAAACATTTCCTAAGTTGGCAAGTAAAAGTAAGGGTAAAATTGCACCAATCACAAAGTTTAGGAACTTATGTGCATTAATTAAAATCTGAGAACTCAATTGCAATTCTGAGGTTCGTTCAAGGGCTTATCTTGTGGTTTTACCCCAAAATTTTGGCATGAATATATGAAATGATCAATTCCTATTAGAATTAAGACAAATCATGACAATGACAGGCCCAATCAAGGCATCCCCAAATTTTCTACGCTAATTAAAATTCCTCCGTATTTTGGCTAAGCTTATTCCACGTGTAGCACATCTATTGGCCATCCCGTAGATCTCCCCTGTCCCACTAGATAGACTCTTCACGGTGTCCAAACAAAACACAATTGAATTGTGTGTTACTATCAAGTTAAATCTCAATTTCATCCTTAAATTATTGTATAAAATTTTAATTTGATCTTTAAATTAAAAAATTTTTTGATTTAATTCATAAACTATTGTATGAATCTCAATTTAATCTTACTATTTATCAATTTACCTCAAGTTGATTTTTTTTGTATAAAAAATAATTGACATGTTTATTATTTAACAAAAATAATAATAATTTAATGATTAAAAATAATAATTTAATGATCATATGTCATGTTAATAATAAAATATGTTCAATTGATTTTTATTCAAAAAGATCAATTTAAAATAAATAGGTAAATAATATGGATAAAATTAAGATCGGTACAATAATTTAAGGATTAAATCAAAAAATTTTTAATTCAGGACCAAGTCAAGAGTTAATATAATAATTCAGAGACGAAATTAAGAATTTAACCTTACTATTGTTTCGTATATGCGTGTCTCAGTCTCTGTATTCTGAGTACCTTCAGTTTCACGAGCAGAGGAAGGGACGGAGGAGAGAGAGAGAAAAGGGAATAAGAGTTTTTACACTTAAAGAGTTGTGGAAATGGCGTCCAAGCTTTGTGACTCGTGCAAATCGGCGACGGCAACGCTTTTTTGCCGTGCCGACACCGCCTTCCTCTGCGTCAACTGTGACACCAAGGTTCACGCGGCCAACAAGCTCGCGTCGCGTCACGCGCGGGTGTGGGTGTGCGCGGTGTGTGAGCAGGCTCCTGCTTACGTCACCTGCAAGGCTGACGCTGCTGCCCTCTGCATCACTTGTGACCGAGACATACACTCGGCGAATCCGCTCGCCCGTCGACACGAGCGAGTCCCAGTGACTCCGTTCTTCGAGTCTGTGAGTTCCGCACCTGTGAAACCGAACGGTGCTGTTAACTTCCTTGAAGACCGTTATTTCTCCGATGTTGATGGTGACGCCGATGTCAGGCGAGAGGAGGAGGAGGCGGCGTCGTGGCTGTTGCCGAATCCTAACCAGAAGGCCGTGGAGACATCAGATGTGAACGCCGGTCAGTATGTGTTCTCGGAAATGGATCCGTATCTGGATCTGGATTGCGGCTCGGTGGATCCGAAAATTGAAGCGCAAGAACAGAACAGTTCAGGTACCGATGGTGTAGTCCCGGTGCAGAGCAAGAGCGTTCAAGCTCCGATGGTCAACGATCACTGCTTCGATTTGGACTTCTCCGGTCCCAAACACTTTGCCTATGGCTACGCCGCCCAGTGCCTCAGCCACAGTGTAAGCTAGAACGCCATCTCTTACTTTCAAATTCTATTTTCCCTATTTTCTTTCCAAGTCTAATCCGGTGAATGGGATCTCAGGTATCTTCATCCTCCATGGACGTCGGCGTGGTCCCAGACGGCAGCGCCATGACGGACATAACGAACCCGTACGGTCGAGCAATGGAGTCAACGACGCCTCAGGCGGTGCAGCTGTCGTCGGTGGACAGAGAAGCGAGGGTGCTGAGGTACAGAGAGAAGAGAAAGAACCGAAAGTTCCAGAAGACCATCCGTTACGCTTCCCGTAAAGCGTACGCCGAGATGCGCCCCCGTATCAAGGGAAGGTTCGCGAAGCGCGCCGATGTGGAAGCCGAAGCTGAAGCCGACCATACCAGCATCTACGGATTCGGCGTCGTTCCCGCGTTTTAGTTTTATATTAACAGAAATAATCTTGCTGTTTAATTTTCATTTTCCTCATTTTGCCTCCTCAAGTATAGAGGAAGGGTTTTTGATCATGTACTTTACGTATGTATGTATATATTTAGGTGAAGCCTTTTTTTCAGAACGATGGAGTCTGGACCATCCGATTTTGTAAAAATTGGTGTAGTAATGAGCTGTTTGCTGAAGCTAAAAAGCTATTCTGTTCTTCCTGTTATTGTGAAAGTATTTTACTAGTATTTTATGGGTTAGTAACAGTTTTTGGGTATCAAAATCTGGATTATGATTGGTGTTTAGAATCTGATACAAGTCTAATTTTGTTCTGTGAGGATTTTATTATATTAAACTACAAGTTGATTTGGATAATTGGATGGATGGCTCAGAAGGTGTTGTTTTAGTGGTTGTTTCTTTAGGAGCAAATTAGAGGCTTGGGATTTTCGGGATTTGTTAGGTGGAGCGTTGAAATTGAAATATTGCTGAAAATGACTTTGATTAGGATCAACACCAGATTTCTGCGGGAGGGAAGAGTAAATTTGATATTATCTCTTTTGTTGCTTTTGAGAACTACGTATACAAGTAGAAGAATACGGTTGTTGCACAAAAGTGGAGGAAATCAGGAAAATCAATAAAGAAACAGATAATACAAAACTACAGAATAAGTTACAACAAGAAGAGTTCAAATTGAATTTGAACTGTCAACACTAGAAAATGGTTGACAGGATTCCAATGTTGAAATCAATTGGTGGCGTTCACCTATGGACAGCCATTTGGTTTCCCGTGAGGAAGTTGCAAAACAAGTAAAGCATTAGAGCTTAGCCAAAGACTGGAGTTGGGTCTTTGGCTTGGCACTCTTAACACTTTAGCCGAAGATATGGGTTCATGCTTCATGGTGTAAATCTTTGTGCGTGGGTGAGTGGAGAGCCAGAGGAAGAAGAGAATTTGAGAGAGGAGAGATGAGTGTGATGTGAATGGATGAGAGAGAGTGAGTGGAGGGACATCTAATAGCTACTTTTAAATAATTACTTGTAAGTTTTCATTTATTATTTATCTATTCTAAAGTATTTTTGTTATTACTTAAAATATCTAATAAGGTTTTTTAGTTGTTGTCAAGTTTTCATAAACTTAATGCAATTGATTTTCCAAATCAAATTCTCGATACAACAAAACTCAAACCACAAACATCCTTGGAAGAGGAAGTAAAAGGGCTGCTATTGCTGGATTTGTATAAATTTATGAATGATTCGGCTAAAAGTTAAGACTGGGAAGTGAATTGAATCTGATACATACACAATGAAGAATGAAGCGAAATTGTGTAGACCTAAGACCTTTTGCTACATGTCCAAATTCCAATCCAAGTTCAATTTGTAGCAGAATCAAAGCATATCTTCCTGGGCTAACAACTAACAAGGACCTTAGGACTCCGATGGTACGAAGGTGAGAATAATCACCGGTCGGGACTCATCGAAGTCTTCGAAATTAAAGAGGTAATCGTAAAATAGGGGACAAGCTACCACAACTTGACGCATGAGTCTAAAATCATGCCCACAGTATGTAGATAGCTAAGGAATCGTCAGCAGTTTAAATAATTTTGTGATGATATAAAAAAAATTTAAAATTTAAATTATATTACATAAAAAATTAATAATAAAATTATAAAATTATAAAGTATAAATATTTTTTATTAAACAACTTAAAATAAATAAAGAATTGTGTTTCAGGTTGCTATAATTTCATTAATTTCAAGTTTTCTTAAAAGAGAATTTTTTTTTTAATTTTGGTTTTATAATAAAATATAATTATTTTTTATTTCGTATCTCATTTCACTTACATATTATACTAATTGAATTTAAAATTTTTTATTTTTTAATATAAAAAAAATTACTGAGTTATTTGTATAGTTTACTCTTAACAAAAATGATTGAATGAGCGTATTAAATAGAGCCAAGATCGCTGACAATCAAAAATCAATACCTTTACTAATGAGAAGTTGGATCAAGTGGTAAGCAGTCTATTTCAGTTTAAATAAAATTTTGAGTTTGAGATTTTGTGTGTGTAACAGCCTTTGTTAGAATACTCATCCACTATTTTCAGGTGCGCGATCCAGATCAATCTGAATTAATCGAAATGAAGCCTCGTATACCAGATAGGAAACCAAAAAAAAAAAAAAATAATGCCTTTTGGTTTGTACTTTATAGGGGGAGGCCACAGGCCACTGGCGCTGCATCAGAACAATCAACGTTACGTCACCAACCGAAGGTTTGATGGTTGGTCCCCAAGTCTCAGGGTTTGAGTGTAGCGGAGGGCTTGAGTGAAGCGGAGGTTAGTGCTTCAAGTTCTGTTATCGTTATGAACTCTATCAATTTATGATTTAATGGCCGTACGCCTTATATAAAGAGGTGAAATGAAAATCCTAACTGCTAATAAATTAACTAACTCTATTAACTTCCTAACCATTATTTTATAAAAAAAAAAAATCATCGTTACGTCAAAATAAAATTAAAAAAAACAAAAAGAACTCAAGTTGTTTGTTTTTTTCAGCTCTATTCCATCATCTTTAATTGAGGGTTGGTGAGCAAATTCTTTTCCTTAAATTAATGATGTCTTGGTGAGCAAGGCAGAAACTCCACCAATTGACTTGTGTTTTTCTTTGCCCTCTTTCGACCGACTTCCAATCAAATAAGCTTCAGACCGTACATTGTTTACTACATAAACCCCTGCACCATTTCCTCTTCTCATTGCATTATGAAGGCAATTGTCTCTGCCATTTGTCTTTGTTATGATACTTTGTTTTATTTTCTTCGGAGGAGCGGGTTGCAACTTGCAGCTTGCAACTCATCTCCTTGAGACGGGTAAGTATACAGCTACCCAGTGCGTACTAGCCCAT
>BPVZ01000020.1:282015-299322 GCA_020521535.1 Rubroshorea leprosula
TATATTAATTTTAACATCAAAGTTCGTAAAGGGAAGGAAAGTTCGATTCTACTGGATGGCATCGTCAATTCTTTTCTTTGAAGAATAACATAAATGAAATTGTTAGCAAATCATTTCAATCAAAGAGGTAACGTCCTAGTGGCGAAAGTCGCAAATTTAACGTAAATCCTCCAAAGGATTTAAACCGTTCGATTGAATAGTTTTTCGGTTTGTATCGATTCAAACGGTTTTATTGATTTTGAGTGATTCAACCATTTTATCGGTTCTAAATGTTGATTTGAACCGTTTTTAATACCGGGTACCGGTTCGATCGGTTCAACCACCTAATCCGGTCCGATTTTTAACACGTTGCTTCTAAGAGACTAAATAATCATTTTTCATTATGGTTATATAGGGTTGTCAATTTTTTTTATTAAAAAATATATAATAATAATATAACATTATATAATTTTTTTAATAAAAAGAGTCTATAACTACACTTGCTTTTCAGGTTAAGTGACTTTCGGATCACTTTAAAAGTGCAATCTCTTCTTTTATAGTGGGTTCGAAATTCGAATCTTACTTTTAACACTTTGTTAAAAAAAAAAAAAAAAGAGCCTATGACTTTTATTATAAGATTTTTTTTCAATTGATTTTAACTGTTCAATAAAGACACGAGACTCGGTCTTAAGTAGAAAAATCCAAAGATGATTTAATTGCAAAGACAAAATATTAGTATACAATTACAAATTTTAATGTACATCTTCGATTAATTAAACTAACAAATATTATTGACAAGACCTTGGGAGAGTTTGGGTGAAGAAGATGCTAACGTCATACATCAGACAAACCAAAAACTTACCATGACGATTGTGGTTGGAAGCGAGTCAATCCCTGTTCCCTTCCAATTAGCAGAGGTTAGAGTTTTGGTAGGGCTACCGACGAGTTAGGACATTGTTCATTTGCCCTCGTATTAAGGGAAATGTAGCAGCGTATGATCAAGACAACTCATATAGATACTAAATTAGGGATTTCATGTTATCCTGATCCAATCTCCGTCACCAATATGAAAGTAATATCTATCTCCAGGAGGAAGAGTGAAAGCGAATTTCATGATGTGAAAAAAAAGAAGAGTAATGAAAGCAGCTGCCAAATGGCAACCGAATAAAATACATGATAATAATGAGACAGACGTTTCTATTAAAAAAATAAAAAGAAAAAGAAAAGTAAATGAAATGATTGAGAAGAGTCCTGGTGTGAGAATTGAGAAATTATAGTTTAAAGCGATTATCATATGTGTTCATTTCTTATAAGACAAGCAATTTCATAAAAGAAATCAAAGTCGAAATGCGAAAGCGGATGCAGAAAACAGCTGTAAAGAGAGATTATAGAAGGGAATATATGAATACTTTTCATGGCATGTGAAAAAATTTGCTATGGAACTTCTAAAATGGTTAAAGATTTCAGAACTGGAAAAAGAATTATCTTAGATATGATCCTCGGAGCTATAATCTTTGGTTGATTTATGAAGTAATCTAGAAATACAAACCCAAAAGGTCTCAGGAAGTTTGCGGCTACAGTGCATGTGTAACGCTGATATTATGTCGTGAGTAAAGCTATGGACTTCTGGCTTAGAAGACATGCGGAAGAGCATCGCTGTCCATAACTCGGGGGCTAACTTCACTGCTTGATAAAGAGAGCGAAAGCCATTGACCACCCGTTTCATCATTGCATGTCCCTGCTGTATAAGAAAATAAGTAAAAGTGTAAAACAATTGAATCAAAAACAACCCATTTAGAATTGTAGATTTTTTTCCTGCTTTCTTCCTTGTGCCAATGTTCTCTTTTTTTTTGGGGGGGGGGCGCGGGTGTGCTGCTGTTTAAGTACCATCTATAAGCAAACCTTTGATCGCACAAATTTCAGTGGAAGATAAATGAATAAGATGGCAGACAAACCTCAGATTCTGGTCCATCCATTTCTTTAGTTTCATCATCTAATATACAAACTCCAGCCTGTAGAAAAATATCTGCTGCTCGGATTATATCCTGCAGAAGGAAAACCCTCACCCGCAGACCCTTTTCAGATAGAATGAAAAGAAGAAGATCTTCCGTTGCAGCAACAACAGCTCGCATGTTGAATGACTTCCATCCCAAAAGGTTTGAAGCATTTTCTCCCGAGTTAGCAGGCTCACCAGATGACTCAGAAGCCTGTTCAGATATTGCAGCTACCTGAAACAAGTTGCAATTTTCCACTGTTATACAATGAAATGGCAGTTTTAACTTTGTCATATTGCTGAAAACATATCATAAAAACTATCCATCCAAAGAGTACCATAAAATAACAAAGTGAGTATGAGACGTGCCTGGCTATATCAGAAATTTTCATGATGCAGAAAAAGGTACAATAGCAAACTAAACAGACAGACTTTTCTGTGATTTCATATTCTGTTTCAGACCAAAGTATAAACCAGAGTTCTGCAAAATGGAGAGACGACCTACCAAGCGCTCTAGCCGATTCCACCTTATAGATCCATCATTACGAATGACAAGCTCCCTTAGAATTCTTCGCATATCAGGATTTGGGTCTGCCAAAAGCCTTCCGATAACATAAGGGTATGCACTCTCAATAACTTTGAAATCAGGATCGAGAACTTTTGCAGTTCCTTCTAGTGAGCCAAGTGCTCTTACCACCAGAGCATAGTCTGGGGGAAGAGAGAAGTCAAAGTCATACATGACATCATATAACTGTTCCATTATACCCTGTAATTAAAAGCAATACAATATGAGTAACACCTAACAAAGAAACAAATCTTTGATTCATGCGCTGTTGACATTGAACTTAGAAGAGAGAAGTCCTGGCTTGCATTCTCGCAATTGGAAAAAATGATAACAGAACAAACTATAACACAACACCTGGAAATCATGGGATTGTCGAGTTCCATCCCCAAAGGATGCATGCAATGCATCTGCAACTGATTGTTCATCAACTCCTTCCGGAATAAATCCCAAAGAAATAAAATCATTTGCCAGACCCAGAGAATCACGATTAACAAAGTGTACAAGCTGAAAGAAACAAAAACTTATCAACACATAAATGATCACAATGGAATAGCACAGCAAAGCTTAGCATCAACATACTGAAAGAAGAAAAAAGGATGAAGAATTTAAGGAATTTCTTTCAGCTGTGAAACACTACAAATAAATCCCACAGCAAACAGAGATTTCACAGTTATACACCATAATTGACATGACGGTACTGCACTTTTCGCAGAGAATTAAAGGATAAACAGAACAGTAACTTGGAACTGTGATATCACTCTTTCCTCTTACCACTTGAATAAGTCCTACACGGTAATGGCGTGGAATTTCTCCCATCATTCCAAAGTCAAAATACGCTAGGTAGCCACCGTTTATAGCAACAAGATTTCCTGGGTGTGGGTCAGCATGGAAAAATCCCACCTCCAGCAACTGTCTTAAAGAGCAATATAATCCCTAGGAAGCCACAAAAGGAGATGACAATTCAAATTATGCAAACAAATTTAAGTTTGGATGGAAAAAAAAAAAATCAAGATACTGCCAACTACTCAAATGCAGTGTCAAAAGAGAAACAAATTATATATATATTACTGAAAATCTATTACCTGGTCAATCAGTTCCCTTCTGTTTAGACATGCCTTCTTGAGGCCAATTTCATCTGTAAGTTTAATTCCGTCAACCCATTCCATGGTGAGAACAGCTTTGCGTGTAAAGTCCCAGTAAACTTTTGGCACTTTAATTCCCATTGCTTTCTTGACTTTATCATATTGATGACTAGTCTGGTTGTTATCTATCATCATAAGGAAATCTCTGTACTTTCTATCAATCTTAATAGACCAAAGGATAGAGGTAACAATTTCTAATACAATTGCAGGCAGTGCCATTAATTTGTTGTTATTAAAAGGAACTTGATATGGCTTCATAAATTGCAATAAAATACATTCACAAGAGATATGATACTCTAGATTCTTCTTTCCACAGAGGAAAAACAGTTAAAAGTACAAAAATTAAATTCCTCATAACAACATAGGAGGTAAGAAATAACAACTCAAATACAACTAGTTTTTGACTCATTGCAAAATATCCTGCACACGCAATCTCTTCAATATTCAGATTCAAAATGATGCTTCTCTAATTAAGGATTTATGATTTTCTGACAAGTGTGTACTTACATGGATAGCAACCATAGAGAGAAGCGAAGCGTTCAGCATTTTTTGCCTCCATGACATAATCAATTTCATCAAACATGTGTCTTACCTGTAAATTTAAGAGAAACCTAAAGATGTCCATAAGCCTGTAGATGCAAATGCTAAAACACTATGATAAAAACACCATATCCACTAAACAATAATGGATCACATAATTGTTTCCACATCAATAATATGTATTAATGTAATATATATTTCTCTATGTGTATATTTGATGACATGACGTCTTTCTTACACACAAACATGGAAGTCTCACCACTTCATTCACTGCTACTAACAGATCTCTGCGGGCCTTTGCAAATCGCTTTAATTGACCTCCAATCATATGAAACAGCAGGGCATCAAGGGTCAACCGCAGTGACATACCAGGCCTCTGTACTTTAACAGCTACCAGTTCTCCAGAATGAAGGTGAGCTGAAAACTTGAAGCAACAAAGCAAGCATTCAGCCTGAGATTTCTTAATGTACATATATGAGTAGGGATTCATTTACACACAAGTCTAACACACCACACTTACACAAAATCTTGACCATTCATTTGTCCACTTTCAATGGTGACATTTATCATGACTTTTTAGATGAAAAAGATAATTATCTTTAATAAATGTGAATAAATCTCAACCATTGAAAGTGGAGAGATGAATGGGTGAAATTTTGTGTAAGTGTGGTGTGTAAGACTTGCATGTAAATGGATCCTTCCTCATATATATGTATATATATATATATATATCCTCTTCATGGATGCTATGACACATCATAATATGGATTTGAAAAAAAAAAAGAAAAATGAACTCTTCCATTCTCCATTTCAGATTACACCCTTGGCATCCATAGTTTAGTTGCTTATCCCAAGAAAGGTGAGGGTAGAAAATAAGGAGGATAAAATTATATAGTTTTTCCCTTTACAGAAAAGATTGACTAACCTTTATAGACCTGTCCTAAAGAAGCTGCTGCAATAGGCTCTGGACTGATGTCAGCAAAAATTTCTGAAATTGGAACACCCAACTCAGATTCAATTGATTTTAGTGCAACACGTGTGGGAAAAGGGGGAATTTGATCCTAGCATTAAGAGAAAAACCTCATTCATCAGAATGATAAAATGATAAGTTATAGATATCCATGTCAGTTAGCCATAAATATTGACAAGTACCATAAATATTGACAAGTAGACCAATAAGCAAAGAAACCTATGGATGAGAAAAGGCCCATCTACCTGTAATTTAGCAAGTTCTTGACAGTAAACTAGTGGCAATATATCTTGCCTGGTGCTCAAAGCCTGTCCAAGCTGTACATTGAATTAAATTTGGTAAAAATAAGAAAAAAGGAGCAAAAATAATATTAATTTGAACTTTCTAGCCAGATGGATATGTAATGTTTTTTCTTTTAAGTTATAATAAAGAAGATTGAAGTGGATATTGCAACTCTAATAATGAAAAAAACTAATTTAAAAACTCCAAACATGCAAACAAATAAAAAAATAAAGAGAAAAGAAAAAGAAACTTGCCTTTACATAGAATGGCCCCAAGCTGATTAGCATCTCACGCAACTGCACCCAATTTAAAAAAATAAAATAAAATTATAGCAATAAACAATAAAGAAATTGCCATGCCAAAGAACTCTAAAGATGTTGCACATGATAGCTTCTGGAAAAATCATGTGCCAAATAACATGAAATTGCAAAATAAAAATTCTAAACTTTAGCACACAATCAGTTAAGGTGCAGGATGAGCCAAAAGAATAAATGAAACAACTCACTGAAGCATGTTACCAAATAAAATTCCAATAATACCTTGATGGCACGTTTTTTGATGTCTTGAACAAAGAATTGCCAAATAGTCAACTTCAGTACATGAAATGAGATTATTGCTGCTCTATAAAGAGCCAAAAATGGGCCAAACCGGTACAAAGTAGAAATGCTTTTTGAGCTATGAGTTCCAATGGTATGCCCGAATTCACTTTCTAATGATTCCTTCCTCAACTTTGCATACTCAGCAGATGGCCTACCGCCATGCACACTAGTGAAACTTGTAGAAAACCTGCACAAAAATCTCTAGTAAGTTCAACAACCATGACGATAAAGCTTCATAACAATTAGCGCTTATGGATTAGAAACACATTCCATCTTCAAAAGAGAAGTGTTAAAACTCCCATAAACTAACCAATATCGTTGCAACATGCATGATGGAAACAAAATATCTTGTGTCCTTGCAATTTCAGTATCTTTGGGAGACCCCAATAAGATGGATTTCCACATGATAGTTTCTGCACGACTGTCATGATATAGAGCTGCAAAATCAAATGAGATGCCAACTTTGTTCAGGAAATGACAATAAGAGCACGTTATAAAATCCCTGTGATACATAAACTAAGAAGCCTTACGTACTTCATTCAACAAAGAAAAAATAATGAACGAAACAGTATATGAATGCAAATTGCAAGTAAACCTAAATCACTCTCAATCAGCAAACTCAGATTAGTACTCTTTGCAGTTGCAATTTCCTATTCCCTCACATTCTGGATGGTATAATTTTATCACAGAAACATGAACATGATCAATAATCAAAATACCAATGCAAACAGAAATTGAATGACAGAGCAACTGAACCTCTTCCTATTACGCATGAAATAGAAATTAGTGATCAAGATACACACATTTCCTCCAGCATTTCATTTAAATTTTGCTACATCAAAAGATTGAAACCAATCCGCTCAAAACTCTAACAACTTACCGAGAATTGCTGTTTGAAATTTTTAGCCATAAAAACGAAATAGCTACTGGAGCTTACTTGTCCAGCGAGAGGCAAAAATTAACAGAAAATTAGATGGAACCGTAAGTGGAAAAGCGAGGAAATAGAAGCGTACCGGCGGAGAGGACTGTGACACGGCGATGACGGCTGAGACTCGCAATGACATTCCTCATCGGCTGAATCAGAGGGGGATTACCCACCCATGGGAGCAAGGTTTTTGCAAACGGAACTCGTTCGTGGAAAAGCGCCGGCGACTGAGGTTTTAGGAATTTTGCCTCCACCAAGTCCCTAAAATCAATTGGTGCGACGAGGAGTAGAGTTTGCTTGCGAGTGGAGAAATTGCCACGTCTTATATACTTAGGCAGCTCTGGCGACAAACCGCTTTTTGCAGCCCAGAAATCCGATTTTCTGAATTTCATAAAAAAACAAATTCAGAAATCAGATTTAATTTTTTTTTTTCTTTGAATAATTCAAAAACAAGATGTTAGAACTTAGAAGGCCCAAAAAAAAAAAAAAGATAGGATGGTAAATAATTCAGAAATAGATGTTCTCTTATTCTTTTTGAGAAATTGTGTAAATAAATATTCTAACTTTACATTTTTTATTTAAAAAAATTAATTTTATTATTTTTTAAATGGGGATATTATTTTTAATTTTGTTTATTTAAAAATAATAATTTTTAATTTTTTCTATTTAAAAATATTAACTTTTAATATTTTGATTAAAAAAAGAGTTTGCTATATGCCATCTAATTAATTTTTTAAATAAAAAAGTTAAAAATTAGTATTTTTAAATAAAAAGTTAAAAGTTGATATTTTTATTAAAAAAACTAACAAAATTAACTTTTATAAAGAGAGAAAAATATAAAATTATTATCTTTATTTGTACCTTTTCTCCTTTTTTTATTTATAACAAGAAAAAATAATTAGAAATTAGTGTATGGTTGTTTGTCCTTCTAATTTTTTTTTTTGTGGAGAATATATTTAAAAACTTATCTTTTAATTAATATTTTTAAAAATTAATCATTGAATTAAAAGTTTTATGCATGTAAATTATATATGTAAATTTTTTTATTGATTTAATACTTATAATCATTTGATATGAAAATTTTTATTTATTGATATATATTTAACAGTGTTAAATTTTTTTATAATAAATAAAATAATAAGATTTATTAAAATAATTCAAAATTTGATCTGTATAATCTATATTAACTAAAATTTTAATCTAACAATTTATTTTTAAAATTATTTATTAAAATATGAGTTTTTAAGATATATTCTCTAAAAATAATTTTAAAAAATTGACGTACAAAACATTTTTTTAAAATAATTATAGTCAATTTAGTTATTTTGTTAACTGAACGACTTATATCAACATACATACGACTTAAATTTAAGAATTTTTATCCATAAGAAGAAAGATTCTTAATTCATCACTTTATATTTGTTTTAATTAAAAAGTATTCGGTTATGTTGATTTCATGGCTTATTGCTTCTTACCATCTAGACAAAAGCTTTCAATACTTCTATAAACCTCTAGATGAGATTATCGCTAGTATCATGAAGGATTTAGTACGTGTGTAGGTCGCATATCACTCAACTTTCCACTACCTCATGTTCAAACAAAGAAAAAAAATCAGTTAAAAAACTCTGAAACATGAAATTAGTTTAAATTAAGAGTAATCATGTTTTATTAACAAATAAAAGAAGAGTAAAAAATTATAAATTTGAATCACATAACATAACATATGAATAATACGAGTTAAGTGATGGGAAAAATTATTTTTTATTGTAGAAATTAAAATAAAAGAAATAATCATGCTTTTAATAAGAAATAAAGAAAGAGTGAAAATGAGAAACAATGTTTTTTTGTATTAACATTTCGATATTTGGTAACTATATTGAGTTTGATTAATTCGAAATTGACTCGCGTCAAACTCACAAGAGGAAAGTTCTCCTAATATCTATTTATTCATTCATAAAATTCGAACTTAAAACCTTATTTAAAGAAAATCAAATTCTTTTTATTTGGATTAACAAATTATTGATAAAAATGAAAAAGGATGTAAGATATGTAATATATTTCTATTCATTTTTTCGCCACACAATTTGTAGGAAAACAAGTCCTATATATAGTCTAATTGAGTGGTAAGAGTTATAAAGACTAATATTTTCATTAAGTGGCCGATGAATTATAAAGATTTAATCACTCATTAAATTAAAGTTAATAGTTACATAATCGTATTTAATTATCATTGTCATTACATGAAAGAAGTGAGAGGTGAAAAGTAAGAGTGGAAGACGAAACATCCACCAAACTAAATTTGATTTATTAAAGTAAATCTCATTCCAACTAAAATTATACTATTATTATATGCATTTTATTTTTTAATTGAAAATACCTCCCTTCGGCCGAAAAAATCAAATTACCTTCCACTTTAAGCATCGCTAAAGCCCATAGGTCCAATACTCTGTTTCTCAAGCGCCAATGCGGCCGGATTGTTCAAAACCCGACTAGATGAGCCCACGAATCTCCAACCCGCGTGCGTAAAGTAATATTTATCCGCTTTAATAAATTATTAAAGATTAAAAGAAAAATTTTCTCAAAATTATTTTATTTTAATAAATTTTTATTAAAAATTATTATTTTTATAATACTTTATTAAAATTAGATAGTTTTAAAATAATTTCAATTATAATTTTTAAGAGATAAAATGAATCTAATTCATTTATCGAATTTAAAATAATTTCAATTATAATTTTTAAGAGATAAAATGAATAAACATTAATTTTAAATTTAAAAATAAATTTATTTTAAAAACATTATTTTTTTTATTAATTTAAAAATTTGTTATTAAAAAGATATATTTAAAACCAAATTTTAAGCAAATTTTAAATAATTTGTAAAAAAGTTATATATTAGAGTTTTTTTTAAATTTTGGTTAAAGTATATTTTAAAATGATAATTTTTTAATTTTTTAATAAAATTTTAAACTTATTATAGATGAATAAATAATATTCTTTTTGTATATTTTTAATAGATATAATTTAATTTTTTAATTTTTTTCAAACTTAAATTTTAGTTAAAAATCTATTATAATAATAAATAATTAAAATTTACTTTAATTAAATAAAAATATTTAATAAGAATTTTGTATAAAATTTTATTATTTATTAGTTTTATAAATTATCAAAATTTTAATTAAAAATTATGTTTAAAAAATTAATAAATAAAATTAGTTCTTTGAGGGAGTAGTTTTAAAGCAAAAGCTATTATGATTTGCCCAAAACTCCACAACACGCAGTTGCAGATTTGTTTCTCCTACAGGTGTAAAACCGAATTCAAAACCCTGGTTTTAGGGCTTTTCGAATCCAATTCTCACTCTAAAATTTTCTGTCATCTCTGTTAAATCCCTCTTCCTCTGTTCAAATGGCGAGCGAGCAACAATCTTTGCGGCCATGGTTCCTAGATTTAGTGCCATTCTTGGTGGTTGTATTGATAGCTGCACACGTACTCGCGCTGGTAATTCTCAATGCCACCTTTGAGATTTCATCTGGGTTTTTCATCTTCATTTCGAAATAGATCTCTGATTCCTTTCCTCTTCGTTTCCAATTTGAACTCGTTACAGGTTTATTGGATTTACAGACTAGTTACTGAGAAACAGCCCCAAAGAAGAAAGGCACACTGAAGCAGACTTCATCTAGATTTCGAAGATATAAGGTAGTAAAAGGATGATTGATGTTTGTATTAGGAAACGTCTGTTCCTCTCTGTATCTTGGGAATGGAATTGTTTACAATTTGGTCTATTGATAGTGAATTAGTTTAGCATTGTGGAGATCTTTTCAGATTTGGTGAAGAAAGCTCAGCGGGCATGTACTTGCATGAAACTACACCTGCTTTCCTAGTTGAATTATGTTGCCAGGATTATTTGATTTATTTTTTTGTGGGAAATTGGGATAGATCTTCCTCAATTTGTCAATTACTTTATCTTTGAAGTTGCATTTTGTAGTTTATTCAGTATTAACTTCCTATGGATTTCTTACCTTATAATCCACTCTTCAAACACGCAATTTAGAAAATTAGAAGGAAAGATAGATGGGTGAGATTTCTTAGTTTTTTGTCTTTTTGGCTGTTTGTAATAGGCATTCTTTGAAATTGGATTGAGACAGTTTCACCAACTATATCTTCAGGAAATGAAGAATGTTATTGTATTTAACATTTATGATGGTAACTTGGGTCAAAGAGTTTCTAGTTTTTGATTCAGACGTTAAAATGATTTTAGTAGTGCTAGAAGTTTGGAATTTCATGGTTATTGCCAAAGTGTTTTGCACTTAGATATGTCCTTCTGATAATGTTCCTAGATATTCTCTATAGATTAAGTGCAAGGTTGGGCAGAAATGCAGTTTATTTCTTCATTCGGCAAATAATAGTGTAGTTTCATTGTTCTTTCCCTGTGACACATCCCACCATTGAGGTTGATTTCAAATCTTTTTCATGCCCTAGCACACTGCTAACCCTTAATTGCATACTAGTTGGGGTTGGCTGGATCAACAACTATACTAGATTTTGATTTCTATATATATATAGAATTCGATATCTTTTATATATATATATAGATTTTATAAAATAAAATCTTTTTTATAAATTGTCTTTAATAAATTTAGTAGTCATCTGGGTAGCCTTTGCATCTTGTTTAAAAGAGCAGGATGTTGTTCACATGGTTTGTAAGTAGTAACAATGAGTTGTTCTTACACTTCTATGCCCTACCTCCTAATATTTTCAAGAAACCAAACTGACCTCGTATTTCTCATTTGTAGGAAGTTCTTACATCAATTGTTGGATTCAATTCTATGTGGAGATGAAATATTAATACAAGTGCGCATGAACGTATTGTGGAGCTTAAGTTTCCCTGAATATATCATCCATGCTGCGTGTTGCTCTTCTGTACGTTGTTGTTTTGGAGGTTCTTGACTTAGCCTCCATCATATATCCTCTCAGTTGATTTTCCTTGCTGCTATATAAGACCTTAGTATGTGGTTAGTGGCTTACTTTACTCCTCTTGGGGGAGGGACTTGATTGTTGAAATTTCTGACCTTTGTTAGAGTACTCTTTTAACAGGTTCATAAATTTACTCTCTCTCCAAAATTTATTTATAGTGTATAAAGAGTATTCCAACCTTTACAATTTATCACGGAATTACAACAAGATCAAAACGAACAGAAGCATGTTGGCCAGCAAAAAGCATGCAGGACATCAACCAAAAACAGGTTCTCTCTCTCTCTAACCTATCTATTGCAGGTACCAGCTAGCTTTTAAACCAATTGATTATTTTTTTTTTATTGATGAATCAAAAATCTATTCAGAGTACAAGGTGTATTTCAATCATAACATTATAATGAAACGAAAATGATATAGTTACAATAATACATAATATTATAAGATTGTCTCATAATATAATTAATTTTTGTACGTAGTAGTTTATAAATAATATTGTATGTATCTGTTTATTTAATAATATATTATAATTATAAATTTTTAATTTTATGTGATGTTATAACTCCAGTGGTATCTTATAACTAAATCACATTTAGATGGTACAAGATCAAAACAAACAGAAGCATACGCAAGCAGAACATCATGCAAAAACTAGTTCCGCTATACAAACAAATTGAGAGCAGCAATGGGCAGACAACATCATAAGCATCACAAATGAGTAGAACATGGTGAATGGAACAGATACTATTCATTCACCAATCATAAAGAGAATGAACGATCATATTTCAGCTCCAACAAGATTGCAAATGCCTTCGGAGTGAAACCCACATGCCAAAAGAATTGAGTGGGGGGTGGTCGTCCCCACCATTTGTAACATCTCTTCCATAAGCCTTGAACATTTTCACACCTGAATAAAAAGATGATTAATGTTCTCCTCTTTCTCGACATAGAAAACACACAATGTTCCCCTAGCTAAACTCAGTACCTCTCCTATGCAGTGACAACTTTGTAGGCAAGACAGTTAGAATTAGCTTGTGTTTGCTGTCCAAAATGATTGTTTACATCATGAAGAAATGAGACATGTTAGTTGATTAGAATATCTGGACTGCAGTGATAAATCCTTGACTTCCAATTATCCCAAAAATTAGTTGATATGTCAAGATTCTAAATCTTGGACTTTTCTTTGTCAAAAAAAAAAATCTTGGACTTTTTTTTGGGACCTCAGCGTAGCCGCCGTACAACTCAAAAGTCCTCATCCTAGGCTGGAACGTGGTTGGCTTAAATTCTGAATGTTAAGGTTAAAGATTAAGAGTTCAAGTAAATAAACATTTTAAATTTCCTTATACACAAAAAGAAAGAAAAGGACATGTTCAAAAAAAAAAAAAAAAAAGAAAGAAAAGGAATATTTTGTGAAATGGTAATTAGTGGATGGAGTGGGGTGGCAAAAGAGGGAAGATTTGGAATAAAGGGGAAAAAAAAATAGAGTACAATTTAATATAGGGCGGTCCAACAATATTGAACACGAAGAAAGGCCCCTTGACAGCAAAAAAGTGTCCAAAGGCCTAAAAAAATACACTACATGAGCATAATATCTTTAACATCACATTAAAGCAAAGATGTAAAGATGTTAGTATAATACATATATATGTATTCATGACGAAGGCCAAAATCATGATTTGATATTTGGAATTAATATTTTAAAAAATTAATTTTTTTAAAATATGTCAGGTTAAGGTAGAAATATATTTTTAATATTTTATTTGAAAAATTAATATTAAAATATGTAAAAAATTAAGTTTAAAATACCTTAATTGTAAATAAAAAAAATCCATATATAAATAGCAGAATATTAAATGGGTTGATTAGTTAGCAATTTTGAACAGTACCCGTGTGACAAATAATTATATTATATTATTTGTAATTTAACAAATATTTTTTAGCTGCAGCCTGCAGGTCGTATTAATAATTCTGATTTAATTAAGTATCTTAGCCGTTAATGAGCTGTTTTTTGTTTAATACCATTCGGCAACATCTTAAATCACAGATCATAATCAAAACAGAGCAAATCTGATTTGATTTTGGGGAGGGGTGGGGGGCACATGCTGCCACGTGTCAGTGGGTAGACCGTCCCGGTGATGAGCGTGCGTACAGAAACGGTGAACGTATCATTACTGTCTTTATTCTCCCACGTGTCATTATTCGGAATATTGCGAAGTCAACATCTCTGTCAAAGTTGTCGTCCCCACCCTAATTTCTTTCCATTTCTTTTAGTGCAGTACTACCGTGCCAGTATTTCAATATGCAACTCCAGACTCCACTCCCCAGAACTTCCCCGCTCCATGGGTTTTCTATGATATTATTTACCTCAACGTCATTTGCATTTGCCTGTTACTCATTCAAGTTGGAGAATAGACAAAAGAGACGTGCCATGATGCCAAGATTAGTTTTATTAATAATTAAGTATAGTAATTTAATTGTGTGCATGACTTGATTAAAAAAAAATTTATTGTACAATTTAATTTAAGATTTTTTTATCTTATATTTTTATGGTACAAGATAAAAATATAAAAAATATATCTTTTTATAATTAATTAATTAATTAAAATCATTTATATATTAGTAATATTAAAATATATGTTAATTTTTAATATAAATTAATTAAAAAGATGCATTTATTGTATTTTTAAACTGTGCCGTTAGGGTACTGGTTAAACAAATCTTTTAACTTATATTAAATGTACTTAAATGATTCTCACATTAATTTTGATCCTAAATTAGTACAAATCAACTCTTATGGATTACATATTCAAATTTCACATATCTCTTTTCCTAGTCCTCATTTATTTAATATATATTAATTTCCTTCTATTCAAAAAAATGTAAAACTTAAATTATTAGGTTAAAAGTAAGTTTTTTAATATTAAGAATTTTTTTAATCTTTATTTTTAAAGTACATGTTAAATATGTCTGTATTGTATATTTTTATCATTCATTTATTTACATAAAAAATAAAAATTAATCTTAATTTTATCAAGTATCTATTTAAATAATTTAATGTAATATTAATGTTAAAAATAATTTTTATATAAATTAATAGTAAAATATATTAAATATGCTTTTAATTATTTCTCACATGTTGGTTAAGTGGTTTATCACTTTTTGCTTCATAAGAACACCTCCCCAAGTTAAATGTTTGAGTCTTTAGTGATCTTCTTTTTCATCTTTCCTTAACATGGTAGATTTGATTGTAATTTGTTTAAAAAAAATGTTTTTAATCAAGGCACAATTAAAATATTATAGTATTAAAAATAATTTATTATTATTTTGTAATATAATACCATTTAAATTTAAAAAAAAAACTTATAAAACTTTGATCGTCTCATCTTTTCCCAGAGAAAGCAAGAAAACAAATTCTCGTTACCTATTTTCCAAAAAAAAAAATCACGTACTCAGATTACACGAATCTCAAGAGAGTTGACTTTCAAAATTCAGACTCCAGCTCTGAATCTCAATATCTGATAATTATGGTAGCTGAATTAACTACATAAATATTTTTATAATTTTTTAATTACCAAGCAGAACATTAAAAAAAAAAAAAAAAAACTAAACGCAGCAGGCCCAGCATAAAGTGGCTCTGTCGTAGTTTCCTGGAAACCCAGGGGCATACTTTCTCCTCCATCTATCAATCCACCCCACACTCCTTTCCCCTCCGTCACCTCACTCTTTCGGACTACAAAAAGGAAAATTGTTGCGTTTCAGTCTTGGTTGGCTGAACCCAGTGGAATCAAAAACAAAACAAAACAAAAGATAGAATAAAAATGTGTCCGATGAAGCAGAAGCACCGGTCCTCCGCCGTCGAAGCCGCTGGTAAATGCTCTAGATCTACTACCTCTGCAGAACCTGTGAGGATTCCTGACTGGATCTCTGAGTCCATCAATGGCGGTTCCTTGCCATGCGTCGATCTCCACACCGGCAACAACGGCTGGGCCTCGCCTCCGGGGGAGTTGTTCTCTCTCCGCTCCAAGAATTACTTTACCAGACGGCAGAAGTCTCCTTCCGGGGACTACCTACTCGCTCCTGCTGGTGTGGACTGGATCAGGTCGAGTGCGAAACTCGATAACGTACTCGCCCGACCAGATAATCGCGTGGTTCAGGCCCTGAAAAAGGCACAGTCGGACGGACAGTCTCTGAAAAGCTTTATATTCGCTGTTAATCTCCAGGTTCCGGGGAAAGACTACCATAGCGCCGTGTTTTATTTCGCCACGGAAGATCCTATCCCGTCCAGATCGTTGCTGTACCGGTTTATCAACGGAGATGACGCGTTTCGAAATCAACGGTTCAAGATTGTTAACCGCATCGTGAAAGGGCCGTGGATCGTGAAGAAAACGGTGGGGAATTACAGTGCGTGCTTGTTAGGTAAGGCCTTGACTTGTAATTATCACAGAGGAGCCAATTATTTGGAGATCGATGTCGATATCTCGAGTTCGGCGATCGCTGCCGCGATTTTGCACCTGGCATTGGGATACGTGACGAGCGTGACCATCGATATGGGTTTCGTGGTGGAGGCGCAGACCGAGGACGAGTTGCCGGAAAGGTTAATTGGTGCGGTTAGGGTTTGTCAGATGGAGATGTCGTCTGCGACGGTTGTTGAGACGTCGACGACACATTCGCCGCAGACAGCGGCTCCTCGTGCAATGGGAGCTAAGGTTAATCACCATAAGTCCGGTGACGATTAGGACTGAAGAATGGACTATCGAGGTTAAATCATGTTTTAAATTTTAATCCTATTTGATAGCTTTTTTTTTTATGTGAAAATTTGAGTCCCTTTTTCCATAAGGATCAATGGGTGTAGATAATAAAGTAGATAACAAATAACAATTTGCTCAGAATTTTTCTGAAATTTTCTTCCTTTGAAACTTTCATCGTCAACATTTCTGGGATATCTGTTTGGAAAAATTGTGAGTTTGACGAAAGACAAGTTTTTTGATATTTGATATTATCAACCTTCCTCTCATTAACTGTTTCTTTTCTGCTTTGCCGCCGTCTGTTACATTCTAAACTACAAAAAAGGGATTCTTTTTTTTTTTTTTTTTTTTTCGGGATTAAGAATGGCGTAGGAGAAGCCAAAGTTTTGAGGGTAACTTTCGGCGTTGGGAATTGTTATTGTTTGGAGTTGGTATTTGATATCTTTGGGTTTGGGACGGCAGTCGGCAATGGGTCTCTCTCTTGTCATTTTCAACTTGTACTGTCCAGATTTTGGTTGTGGATGACATTGCATTTCTCTGTTTGGACTTTGGATCCAAGCAAAATTAACGGAAAGGGTAAAAAAAAAAAATCTCCT
>BPVZ01000020.1:306962-317554 GCA_020521535.1 Rubroshorea leprosula
AACCAAATGATTTATATTTTGAAATAGAGGAGTAAACACTTGTGGCAAAAGTCAGACAAACTCACAAAAAATAATCAAAATTTTCAATAGCTGAGTGGTGTCACCATGACTTTGAACAGGAAGCACAGGTTAATTAAGTTCATAATATATCTTATATGTCCACGCTATTAATGACTCAGGCCACTGGAACTGAAGCTTGTAAAAATCAAGAGCATTAGCTGGATGAAATGAAACAATTAAAAATCAACAGCAAACTCCGGCCCCCAGGCATTAGAGCAAAAGATGGGTTCCGGCCTCCAGGCATTAGAGCAAAAGATGGGCTCCGACATGGTGCGGGCCGAATGTACTGAAACTGATATCTAATAATTCATGAGGTTGGGTTTCATCCCTTTCATGGGCCCTTAGTCCACTGCTAGAACTGCGTTTAGTCTCTCAACCTTCACGAAACCTCTCCATCTGGAATTTTGTGAATTTCGCATGCAGTTGTTATTTCTTTTATTTTAAAATAACAGATATTTTTTATTTTATTTTAAAATTAAAAATTTAGAAACAATTTATATTTATATTTATTTTATTTTAAAAAATAAAAATAAAGAGATATTTTTTATGATATAATGAATAATTAAAATTAAAAGATAATCATAAAATTTAATAAAAAAACATTTATCTTCTTCAAAAATTTGAAAAAAATATTATTATTTTGAAAAAAATTTCTAAACCCAAAAATATTTATTATTTTGGATGGAGGGAGTACAACCTAAACGAGCTTCCTTGACTTACAAGATGCAAAGAGATGAGAATGCATTAGATTTGACAACCCAAAATAAAATTCCCACTTTCATTTTTTTCACCTACCCTATCCATCCATGGGTCAAGGCAACTCAAATTCAGCTACTTCCATTGAAAGGTAATTAGGTCGTTGGCATACTAAAATATATTTTAAAAAGGCAAAAGGTGCTAAAAATGATAATTACATTTAAACTCAAGCTTGATATTCTCAAATCTCAATTTCTAGTTGTAAGCTGGAGTATATTAGTACTCAAGCTAGCAATTTTTAAGGTTACAACTTGCAAGAGCCAAACCAGACACAACTTTATTCCTATAATATATCAAATTAACTTCAATCCCAAGACAATTCTTGTTACTATATTATTAAGATTCAGTAGCTAACTCGAAGATTCTCTTCTCAGTTAGCCTTGAAATTTCCTAGTCACACCCACCGGCACCAAATCCCACTCTTTCCCCGGCGCCATCATACACCACTTGCAATGTTTTCTGCTGCACATTCCCGAAAATACCCACTTCGGAGTCATCACCGTTTCCGGCGAACGCCAGGCACACTTGTGACGCATCTTTGCCGGCGTACATGATTCCGCTCTTGTCGAGATCCACCTTCACACCGCCGCCAAAGAACATGCTTATCTTGGGTATGCTAACGGTAGTGTAATTGCTGAAGTCGTAACACGTGTCAAGAATGCTTAGTGCCTGTGTCATCGGGTACTGGGACATTGCTTGACGGAAGGCGGTCTTGAGAGCGGAGTATGCCGTGGGTGGAAGCCGCGTGATGACTGTTCCGGAGTCGATTATGGTTCGAGCATTGGTGAACAGCGACGACGAGATGGGTAATTTATTACCGCCGACGCTAATCCCGGATATGTCAAGGCCGTAGAAGGATGGTGCCCGGGGAAACGTGACTAAGGGGGTGAATTGCACGGAATTGGAGATGTCACTGTTGCCAAAGGTGAGGTACCCGGTGGAGCTGGCGGAGGACGGTAGGCAATAGGAGAAGATTTTGTTGTATTTCTGGGCCGTTTGGGATGGGAAGGATAATTTGTCACGGCCCAGCCCAAGCAACCCGGCGGCGCCCCCAAAAAGCCCACGGTTGTTTTGGCCGCATCCGAACGGAATGTCGTTGAAAACATCCGTCGACGTCAAGGTTAGGCTTTCTTTTCCAAAGAAGCCGGCGGAGTAAGACGAATCGCCGTATTGGATTGCGTAGACACAGGTTGAAGACACACAGCGTCCTGCATTCCCTGAAACAAAAAGAATTCATGAGCATAAATTACTGGTTGACCCGAATTCTGAATTGAAATTTTTACTTTTGCTCCTCAATCTTTATAGTTTTTTGTAAACCTATCCTCAACGTTTAAATCGCGCAAATAGGTGGCTTCTACAACTTATAATTTTGTGATAGGAAATTTAAAAGGCGATAATGTTATTGTTGTTGCAATATCATATAAAAATATAAATTTATTATTATAATATTTTATAAATTAGTATATAAAATATTATATAAATTTTAAGTAAAAAATTTTGACAAATATAATTTAAAAAAATAATATCAATTCTGATTCTTAAAAAATTAAAATTTTAATGTTAAATTATGTTATTTTATTTAATTTAAAATTTAAAAATTTATTTTATTAAATATTAATATTTAGATTTAAAATTTGATTAAATTTTTAAATTTTAAATTATGATTTTAATTTTTAAATATAAATTATGACTAATTTTTTTAAAAAATTAAGAGTAATACATACTATTTTCGTAATTTTAATTATAAATTTATAATGGTCTCAATTATGACTACCAAAGATACTGTTAAGTCATTAATATTTTATTTTTTATTTTATTAAATTATGTTTTTTCACTCAATTTAAGAAAAGTTACGTATCTTTTTAACTTAAAAATCTCACTTTATGTCCATCAATGATTAATCTAGTAGAAATTCCTTAAAAGGGGTGGTGCTTAGGACATAAAAGTTCTAATTTGAAACCAGGTACTTACTCCTTCACCCCCAATCCCTCACCCCCAAGTTTCTCCAGTTTAAAAAAAAAAAAAAAAATCTTATTTTATAATACAAATTATATTAAATTATAAAAAAATTATTAAATAAAAAAACCTCCAATATCAAAAGCTACTTCTCATTTTATAATTAATATAATATAATCTAAAATAATTTAAATTACATTACACTTTTTCAATTTAAGTGTGGCTTCATTGCTTTTACTTCCTATTAAGTGCATAAACAAATAATTTACTAAAGCAAAAAAATAAAATATTAATGTCCTTAATAATAACTATAACCTGGTGGCTGTTTATAATAATTATATCACTTTTAAAATTTAAAATTACCAGTCGCAGACGACAGAGAACTGCAAGTCGGAGAGTTGCAGGAAATGTTGAGATATGATTTAGATTTGGAAGGATCGAATATGGATTCCTTCTGTGCATAGCAGTATCGAATGCAAGGTTGGCATTGAGTCCAAGTGATGTCGCTTCCGGTGTCGAATATGAGAGATAGATCTGTCTTCGGGTTTCCGATACCCACAGTAACGACGTAATTTCCCGACCCCACTACACTCCCGTCCTTGGCTGGAATTTTGGTAGCGTCTGTCTCCTTCACGTCGCTGGAGGTCTTAGCGAGTCTTGAGTGGATTGAATTTACTCGACCCTGGTCCTGGAGGAGGGCGTCGGCATGGGTCGCAGGATTTGATTCTTGCTGATGGAGTTGAGAGCATGGCCCATACTTGTGCACTACTTTCAGAGATGATAACCTCTCGTCGGCAACTGAAATGGAAATGTACAGAAATGAATATTTATGGAAATTTGTATGTTAAATTGAAATATTAAATCCCATTGTTAAGTTAATTTTAATAAAATAACAAAATACAGTATGTTAATTTTTTTAATTATATAAACAATTGATTAATTAAAGAAAGTTATGAAAATTTTGCAATTTAAAATCTAATTACCTAAGGATTAGTATTATTATTATTAGATTTTTTTCAGTTTAAAGTGCATGAGTTGTGAAAGTATAATTTAAAATTCAATAAAAGTAATTTAATATTTTCATAATTTAAATTATACAGTCCAAAATATATGTAAAAAAACCTCAGTTTCTTATTATTTTAGCTAGTAATAAAGAGAATATTATTTGACACTTCATTTTTAATAAATTTTGCCAATTTAGATTCAAGTTGCTAATTAATTCGTAATTATTTTTATGGTGTTATATGTTATGGCTACGAAAAATTGACTTGCTAATAAAGCTCCAATTAGTTGAATTTTTCAATGGGTTGGTGATGACTTATCTATTTTGGTACTATGAAGGACAAAAAGTAATGGGAGAGTGGACTAGATTCCAAAAAAATTGGGTGCTTTTTCTTTAGTGTATGAATAATGATTTATCATAACCTTTTTCCTTTCAAAATGGAAAAAGAAACAAAAAAAAAAAAAAAACCCACAATCACTCATGAATTAGGGATGGATTGAGAACTCCATGAAAATGGCTATATTAAGCTTTATCAACAATCATTACAAGACCTCACGACCTCAAGAAAAAAAAATGAAGAGCAATAGGATTATAAAAAAAATCTTATTTAAATCCTTGATTATTGTAGTACTAATAGACATAAAAAAGGGAATAAAGCACTTAAAGAACTGAGAAGCAAAGAAAAGGGAATTAACCTTTGGAAGAACTGCAAACAGATGAAGGAAGAAGAGAGCTGACTTGGAGAGTATGGTGGTGGCTATCGGCTGTTAATTCTCGCTGCTCAAAGGTGGGGAGAACGCATAGGAGAAGTAGAGAAGCAAAGAGGAAGATGGAGGAAATGGTGGTGGTCATTATACCAGCAGCCTGCCCTTCTTTTGGTTTTTTCTGCTACTCATAAACCCACAAGCTGAAAGAATGCACTATATATAAGCTATCGAGAGTCAAGACAATCATATACATAATTGATTACTAATGCTTGCATTACACGTCATCCATGATAACAAACCTTACTATCTCATTAAGATAAATCTTTATGTGATTGATCCTAGTCATGAGCTCGGTACAAAACACGAATCATGTCTGGCCACGTATACCCATCAAGGATAGGATTTTCATTAAAAAGAAGATACATATCATAAACAACTATTATCATTCTGCATCATGAGACCAAATCATTAGAAGCTTCATTAGTGGAACAATATGAGCACTGGGAATTATGAAATGTGAATCCAGTTTGGGACTTAAAGGCCCTTTGCGGCAAAGTTACAGCCAAAAGAGATATGCCAAAAGAAAATAGTGATAAAAAGAATTGAAGATTATGAGGTTGCAATGACTAGGAAGCAGGCATTATTGTTGTATTTCACAAGCAAAAACAAAAAATAAATCAGTGTTCTTGTTGTATTTGAGATCATGTATCCAAATTAATCAAGCTTCGGGGTGAATATCATCATGAATATTCAATGCAAAGAGTTCTGTCTAATACCCTTTTTTTCTTTAAACCACACCTAAATCAACTAATCTATGGTCTAAAGACACTATAAACTAATAATTAGTTGGAATAAACTTTGATTTCTTATTATGAATCTTGTTTTAAAACTACCTGTATATAGAAAGGAATGGGTTGATATATAGCATCTAGATACATAGAATAAAGTAGTGACTGGCTGGCTTCCAATAAGAATTGGAAGCATTACTAGATGTTAAGTCGGGAAATGGTCAATTTGCAATACCAAGCAAATAATTGAGGAGTCCACGCAAGACCCCAGAAACCCTAAATTAATTATACCTGAGAGTTCTGCTTAACCAAATATGCGATAACGTTGAATAAGAAAATGATAATTCCTGCAATATCGATGAGTCAGTTACACAAGCTAGACTTCAAAACCTCATATTTCTGGCTACATGATAACCCCCATAAATCTTCAAATAATATACATGTAAATAGCACTGTCTTTGCCAACCAAAACAAAAATACAGGACACCAATCAATGACTTTCCCATTGAGAACTTTTTTGTGCCTACCTTCTCAATCATGTTTGGAATCTTGTGGGAGTTGTGGGGTATTGCGTACTACTAGTGGTTAATAGATCAGTTAGAATCTTTGAGAGAGAGAGAGAGAGAGAGGGTTATTTGGGGATTAGAATCCTCTGTTTGAGTGACTTTAAGCAAGCCAACACGGTTGTGGTGGATGGTGGATGAAAGCTGGAATCTAACTTGTCCCTATTGAGAAAGAGACTGAAGGGTGTTGATGGCTCATCATCTTACAGTAAATGTTAAGCATTTCTTAATTTTAATTTGGGGCTAATTTTCTTTCTATATTTCTTAATTTCATATTTGAATACTTTGATAATGAATTGAGAAAAAAAAAGATGGACCTAAAGGAGTTAGGTATGATATCAATTCATCTAGAATGCTAATCAACAAATAAAAGGAAGTGAAATTGGTACACACACAACCTTATCTTAAAAGGAGATATTTACAATAGTCACATGACATGAAATAAGTGGATGCATACATGCTGCTAAATGAAATTAGCCAAACATAATTACTGTAACAGTAGGACTATTTCTAAAAACCATTCTTTGTCAATTATTTTCATTCTTAAATTGAATAGTTTTCATGTTTTGGCTAGTTATACTTTTCTACTTGATTGGGGATTGAGATGATTGGTTCTAGGGGAAACAAGCAAAAACTTTCCCTTATGGCAGCTTAAAGTTCTAAAATTTCTTTATAATTGATTGGAAGTCCACCGAGAAATCAATCCTTTAAAGTCGGCAGACTTTTTAGATACTTCTTCAAGTTTACATGTCCAGATCTGTTGTATTTGCAAAAGAAGTATCGTGGCAATTACATTTTTTACTTGTATTACTGTCATCAACTCAAATTCCATTCACATAGAGACACAAGATGAAGACTCAGAAGAAATAACCAAAAATAATAGGGCCAAATCATAACCAACATGAGTTTAGTCTAATTAGTATCCTCTACCACTAATTATAAAACTTTAACCAAAGTCAAGATCAGGGGTTCAAAAAAAAAAAATGTAGTGATTCCTAACCTCCAATGTAGCTAAAGAAAAAGAATCTTGTATCAAGTATGGGAAAAATTTTGCTTGGTTTTTTCGAAATCAGTCCTCATAAAATGTATAGGAGTTCATAATTAACTGAGACAAGACCACCAGAAGGATTGAAAAGATGAAAAGAATGTTCATGTAATGTCCATCTCCTGCCAAGTTTAACAGAAAGCCATCGGCAAACATATTGCGGAGTTTTATTGAATATATGCCATTATAAGAATGTGAGGGAGTTCATAATTGACATGGTTTCAAGCTTGTTAACGTTGTAAATTCTTACTGACGTTTGAGTCCTCACTCCAGAAAGTAACCAAGATGCTCTCTCATCTCCTAAGAGTTGTGAGCACTGGGAATCAGCTAGTAAAACTAGGTCTTTCATGTCATCAAGCTGAAAAGGCACAGCTTATCTGTTCTTCCTCAACTGTATGATAACCCAGAACATTCCTTGTTTTGCCTTCATATTTGATTGATGCTGCAGATAGCACCCAGTTGCTTTGCAAGTTGTTTTTGTTAAACTCACCTATGAAACACAGTCGACAACATATTAATTTCAATTTACGACTTATAAATTAAGAGAGACCCCGGAATTGAACAAAGAATTCAGACTTTTCAGCAAAAAGTAACATCAGTTGGTGACTTAGCCGAAGGCTATAATCTTAAAACTTGTGAAAAAAGGCTAAATGTCTCTGTTCTTAAACAGAGGTCATTAGATCAATTTTTTATGCATTTTGGAAAAAGAGCTATCTTCTCTACTACTCTTTCTCCATAAGGTAAATAAAACTTCCAGTTTGTCAAAGCAACAAAGATGCTTAAAACACTGGATACAAAAAATAAGAAAAAAGGAAGAAAAGGATTTAAGATTCAGCTGATCCATGCTGATTGATTTCAAAAGAACAATCACCTGAAAATTGGACAAGAGACTCTTGCAATACTGGCACTTCCTCTGAGTAGAAATTCATCCACATTTCCATTTGTCCCTTGCATTTGCACTTCTCAAATGAAAAATAGTTAACACCTCTGAATACATTCATTATGACTGCATCAGGTTTGACCCCACGGAGAAGCATAACAAATAATGAGTATGAAAGTCCCACATTTGCATCGCATGGATTGTTTGGTTCATTGCAGCTGTAGTCTGTATCTTACAAAACATTTCTCACAAAGGGAAAAATCAGTTATCTGACCTGTAGTGCACATCATTCAAATCAAAGATGAATACTTAGAAGAAGGTAGACATTCTCTTCATTGTTTGGGAACCATCAAAAACTACCAGCACTTAGGAGTTTTAGATCACTATATTCATATGTACTATCAAAATCAAATGTCAAAAGATCTGCATATGAGTCGGAATCTAACCACTTGATTTCCTCCATCAATTACCCCAGTATTTGATATATCTCTTTGCAATGGGTATGGGATCGATCTTCAGCATTGAAAGCATGCACTTCATTCTTAATCTCTATCCAACTCCGACCAAGAACCTTTTTCACCCCCCTCTCCCTCATCAACCTCGTTACACTAGCTTTCTCATCCCATCTCCTAAGATGCCCATACATGTTAGAAAGTAGAACATAGGTGCAATGCTCCTCAAGCTCTAACTTTAATAGGTGGCTAGCTACCTGTGTAGCTAATTCAATGTTGCCACAAGCCTTACAAGCACCTAATAAAGTTTTCTACACCATTGCATCAGGTTAATGGCATCGATTCAATAAAGTCTTTTGCGTCATATAAACGCCCAGCTCTTCCAAACAGATCAACCACACAAGCATAATGTTCCAGATGAGGTGGAATCCCACGATTAGTTTCCATAGATTTTAGGATTTTTTGGCCTTCTTCTACAAGGCCAACATGGCTACATGCAATTAGAACCGCAACAAAGGTAATGTGATCTACCTTCACCTTTCTTTCCCTCATTAGAAAGAATAAGTTGAGCGCAACATTGCCCTGCCCATGTTGTGCATACCCAAAGATAATTGAGCTCCAAGTAATTGAGCTATCTTTTACGGTCACTTCAAAGGACTTTCGAGCATCTTCAATTATCCCACACTTGGAGTATATAAAGATCAAAGCACCAGCTACAAAGTCATTTTCCTCAAAGCCTGATTTAATTGCCAAAACATGAACCTAATGACCCAATTGAAGAGTTGCCAAATCAAAGCAAGATCTAAGAACAGCTGAAAAGGCATAGTGGTCAATTTCCACTGATGAAGATCTCATATGTCTAAGGAATTTCAACGCATCTTTGATTAACCTAATATGAGAGAAACCAATCAAGATGGAATTCCAAGATACCCGATCCTTTGACTCCATGGACTAAAAAATTTTAAAAACATCTTCCATGAACTTATTATGTGATTTGAGATACATTGATATCAATGCATTGGAGATTGGTATTGACTGTTCCAACCCCCTCTTTATCACCATTGCATGCAGCGGTTTTCCATGTTCTTTATGTGTTTTTTCAAAACAAGCACTTATGTTGCTGGTGCAGGTAGAGATGTCTGGTTCAAAGCCCATCTTTTGCATATAAAGGTAAAGTGCAAAGGCAAGTTTTCTTTCTCATGAGCCAGATAAGCAACTACCATGGAATTCTAAGTGACCAAGTCTCGTACGCCAACAACATTATCAAACACTTTTCTAGCATATCTTATTGAACTGCACCCTGAATATAAAGTTATTAATGCATTGCAAATAGTATTTTCAAATTCCAGACTGCATTTGAGAATTTTGCCATGAGCTTGCATTGTTGACATATGAAAGACAAAATCATCAAGTAGTGCGAGAAGCGGAGCAAACGTCCCATCATCTAGCCTCACCCCCTCTTTCTCCATACAATCTAAAAGCCAAAAAACAATGCCATGATCCCCTGCTTGTGAAAATCCAACAATCAATGCATTTCATGAGACAGAGTTAGGTTCCGATGTGCATTCAAACACCATATGTGCATCCTCAACTCTTTGACACTTGGCGTACATATCTGAAAGAGCACTCCCTGCATACACATTTTCCTCATAACTAGTCTTAACAACAATTGAATGCACCTGTTTGCCAAGATCAACTCTACATGCATAAGCCACACCCTTGAGTATGCTTTCAAAGGTATACCCATCAACATCAAACTCACATCTTTTCATAACTTTTAAAATCTTCCATGTAGTAACTAAGTTACCAGAATTCACATACCCAGCAATCAACGTGTTCCAAGATACAGTGTCTTTGTGGGGAATTTCATCGAACAGCTTGTGAGCAATGCCCAGTTCTTTGCATCTCCTATAGCCATTTAATATATTGTTTGCGGAATAAATGTCAACAAAGGTGCCCAATTTGACAGCGCAACAATGGGTTGTCAAAACCTTAAAAAATGCAGAAGCCAAATTTCCAACGAGTGAGTTCGGTGACCTCATTCACAAGTGAACAAACCAAACCCGAACTTATTCAATAGGAAAAATGGCACCGACAGTTGTATTCTTGATCAAGACCCACAATAGAGAGCTTAAAATTTGGTCAATGTGATCAAAACCATTTCTCAAAACATGTTAGTATAAAAGACTCGCAATTTATTCAAAATTCAAGAACTTTGAGTATTAGGGATAGCAGTTCATAACAGATGAGGTGAAGCAACTGGAACTAGGAAGATGAAAGTTACTTCGGCAAAAGTGAAAATGAAGGACATGAACTTTTTGAGATTTCACAATTAAACTTAAAGAAGGAGTGAAGGACCTAAGTGTAAAAGATTAAGAGTAT
>BPVZ01000020.1:353007-369810 GCA_020521535.1 Rubroshorea leprosula
AAAAGGAATAAAACAGAAAATTGTTACCTTGAAGGCAACCGTGAATGATAATCCATTCACTAATAATATGTTTGGATTATGCGGAATGGAGTGGAGGGGAAAAAATTCGTTTATTTGTTTATCATAACATTGGAGGGGAGGGGAATAAAGTCTTTTGCTTTATTTTTTCATTTAATTTATTAACTTATCCAAATGAGAAGAGGGGAGAGGAGGGGAATGGAGGGATACAATTCCCCTCCCCTCCATTCCCCTCAACCCAAACATATGATAAGTTGTATGGAAATACATTCAACGTATATATCATCCCACATAACGAAAACTATGATTTGTAAGATATAGGAGAATCAATGGCATGTTCTTTAGACTGACATACTTCAAGCAACCAAAAATAGGTTGCAAGTCTAATCTGCTTCTATGAGTTATGTGATTAAGATGAAAAGCTGTCTCACTACAGAGGATTGCATCCACCTGAATACTCAACTTCCTGAATTGAACAAAGAAATCATACAGTTAGTGAAAAGTTCCACTGAATGCTTTGAAATTCCATAAAGAACACAGAGTCACAGATCTTATTTAGTAAATAACATTGATTCTGTACAGCCAAAACAACAACAACAACAACAACAACATTCTGAGAACCTTCTGCCCCACTAGAAAGATATCAAAAATGGAATTAACAAAAGAAAAAGGAACATAAAAGTTTCCTGTGTACCGAACCTCTATTAGTAAGCCCAATTCAAAAGTTATTCCTATGATGATTGTCTTTCATATCAGGAAGCCATCTTATTTTGAACAAAAAGAGAATGTTTGCCCTTTCCACCCCCACCCCTTAACACCCAAAGATTTTATTTCTACCAAGGAAATGAAAATATCAATTACAAAGGAAGCAAGAGGAAGAAATGTCAAACCTGGGCAGGGGATAATGATGAAACCCAGCCTGATGCATGCGTCGGAAGAAGCCCCAGTGTGTTAAGCTACCAAAATTGAATTAAATATGAAAAATTGAGAATACTGGAGGCAGCAAAGTTTACTCAATAAATCTTCTTACCTTTTCCTTTATCCTCCCTTCCAGTAATATCCATTTTGAGAGACAGCCATTTTAAATTAGTAGGTAAATATATCTCAACCTCCAAACACCAAGAGCTAGACCCCCCAAATTAAGGGCAATGAAGAGCAGCTGGGGACCAAGAAGATCTCCTTTACTGTCTTTATAAGGTTCAAAACCTGCAAAATATCAAAGTCAAGTTTGGATAAATGAACTTGAGTGTTAGTTTTTTGAACAAACAGATGAAGATCTAATAAGTGCAGAATTGAAATTTTCCATTGAACAAATCTGCCTTTTTACAAGGAAATAAAAGAAACTAATAAAAAAAAACTGATGAAAACTAAAATTTAACTGCATTACTTCAAAGAAACAAATTGATCATAAAACAAACAAATAACAGCTAAAAAAAACTCTAAAATAACGTGATAGCATTTGTGTCATTATTAGCATCCATTCCTTGCATTGCTGTTTTCACTCCTCCTTGACACTAATGCTGCTCATCCCGAGCTTGTCTCTTGGGTTCTCAAATTTGCACTTGTACAATCCTTTAGTGAATATATCAGCAATCTGGTCATCTAAATCATAATGTAAAACCTAAACTTCACCTTCACTAACCACCTCCCTAATAGAATGATATTTGATCTTTGATATGCTTGCTTCTACCATGAAGAACATGATTCTTAACAACTGCAACAGTAGATAAATTATCACAAAACAACTCAGTAGGATGTATCTGAGGTTGTTTTAAATCATTAATCAGTTTCCTTAACCACGCAACTTGATCTATAGCAAGAGAAGCAGCAATGTACTCAGCTTCCGCTATTGACTTGGCAACCAAGTCTTGCTTCTTAGAACTCCAACTAATCACCCCTAAACCAATAGAAAAACATTGTTCTGAGGTGCTCTTCATGTCTTCCTCTGAACCAGCCCAATCACTATCTGTGAATCCAATTAACTTCACATTTATTGACCTTTTATAAAGAACACCAAAATCAGTCGTTCCCTTCACATACCTCAGGATCCTCTCGGTTGCCTTGAAGTGTATTTCACTGGGAGAGTGCATAAACCTAGACATAAGGCTCACTGAATGCATTATATTAGGTCTAGTTGCTGATAAATATAACAATCTCCCAATTAAACTACGGTATATTCTTGCATCAATTTTAGCTGCGCCATCATCACTTCTTAGCTTCTCACAAGGAACAATAGGTGTGCTGGCTGTTTTGCAATTAGCCATTGCAAACTAATTTAGAATCTCATTAGCATATTTCTTCTAACATATGAAAATACCTTGACTGTTCTGACTAATTTCCATTTCAAGAAAGTAGGACATTTTCCCTAAGTCATTCATTTCAAATTCCTTCTTCATTTCAACTTGGAACTGTTGAATCAACTTCTCATTGCTGCTAGTGATGAGAAAATCATCCACATAAATTGTAACAATCAATAAATCAATTCCCTCTTCTTTGACATAAAGAGTGACTTTAGTGAGACTCTTTACAAAACCCAATTTCAACAAATATTCATCTATTCTGTTGTACCAAGCTCTAGAAGCCTGCTTAAGTCCATACAAAGCCTGTTTGAGCAAATGGACTTTGTCTTCAGTACCAGCTTTAACAAATCCATCAAGCTACTCCACATGTATTTCTTCTTTCAAATAACCATTCAAGAAAGTAAATTTAACATCAAGTTGGTATACAAACCAGCATTTTTGAGCTGCTAGTGCCAAAAGCAATAGGATGGTATCAAACCTGGCCACTGGTGCAAATGTCTCAAAAAAATCAATACTTGGGAGCTATGAGTATCCCTTTACTACAAGCCTTGCTTTGTGCTTGCTTATAGAACCATCGAGATTAAGTTTCACCTTATAAAACCACTTAACACAAATGACTTTCTTGTTATCTAGTCGATCCACAAGCTACCATGTATCATTTTTCTGAATCATATTGAACTCCTCCAGCACTGCAGCTCTCCAGACCTCTGACTTCATAGTTTCATAAAAATTTGGAGGTTCAACAACACTAACATTGCACCTTTCATAGATATCAGCCAGTGATCTAGTACCTCTAACTACATAATCCTCATCAATTTCATCTTCAAAAATAGTCTCAGAAGATATAACTTCTAAATTCTCCCAATTCCAAGTTGCAGCTTCGTTAAACTTCACATCTCTATTGACTTCAATCTTTCCGGTTCTCACATTAAACACCCTATAGCCCTTTGATTGACTGCTATAACCTATAAAATTTCCAACTTCAACTCTATAATCCCTTTTTGCCTCTAGAATATGCATATAACTAATGCAACCAAAGACCTTGAGATGATGGATGGTTGGTTTAATTCCAAACTAGACTTCATATGGTGTTTTCCTATCAAGTGCCTTTGTTTGAACTTTGTTGAGTAGATATACAGAAGTATTTACAACCTCAGCCTAGAATTTTCTTAGCAAGTTCTTCTCGAACATAAGACACCAGACCATATCCATAACTGATCTGTTTTTCCTCTCACAGACACCATTTTGCTGAGGATTGTATGGTACTGTGAGTTGGTGTTTTATGCCATGGCCCTTCAAGAAATCCTCAAACTGGAGATCAAGTGCCTTTGTTTGAACTCTGTTGAGTAGATATACAGAAGTATTTACAGCCTCGGCCCAAAATTTTCTTGGCAAATTCTTCTCGAACATAAGACACCAGGCCATATTCATAACTGATCTGTTTTTCCTCTCATAGACACCATTTTGCTGAGGATTGTATGGTATTGTGAGTTGGTTTTTTATGCCATGGCCCTTCAAGAAATCCTCAAACTAGAGTGAGGCATATTCACCACTATTGCTTGTTTTTAGAACTTTCACTAACTTGCCAATCTCATTTTCAACTAGAGCTTTAAATTGCACAAACTTGTTAAACACTTCTAACTTTTGCTTCAAAAAATAAACCCAACACATCCTGCTAAAATCATCAATAAACAGCAGAAAATATTTGCTCCCATTAATAGATTCTATTTTCATAGGGCCACAAATGTCAAAGTGTATAAGTTGTAATGGTTTTATAGCCCTCCAATTACTTTTCTTTGAAAAAGGGAATTTGGATTGCTTTCCCTTTTGACAAACATCACACACAACACCACAATCTTCTATTCTAGGTAAATCAGCAACCATTTCATGTGAATGCATTAGTTTCAATGAACTGTAATTATAATAGCCAAATCTTTAATGCCAAATTTCAGATTCATCAACAATACTAGGATAAGCATGCACCCTAGTATGCTTCCATTCCACTAAAAAACTCCTATCAGACATCTTTACCAAAAACAATCTAGTACCAGACTTATCAACAACTTCACACATTTTGTCATGAAAATTCAGAACATAACCATTCTCTAATAATTGGCCAACATTGATCAAATTATTATTTATATCAGGTACAAATAACACATCATGAATATATTTAATACTTGTAGAAGTCTCTACTACAGCTACACCTTTGCCTTTCACTTGCACCAGATCTCCATTTCCTAATTTGACTTTGGATGAGTAACTTTTGTCAATGCTTTTAAAGATACTCAAATTTGGTGTCATATGGTTTATGCAACCACTATCCATTAACCATAAATCACCATTCACTGTAGCAACACAATTCTTCTCAATCTTTGATGCCATGAACAACTTCTCTTCATCTTCATCAACAATTTCAGCAACTTTAGCTTGCTATACATGATGCTTGCAGTCCCTTTCAACAAGGCCAAACTTCTTGCACTTTCTACACTGCACTCTTGGTCTAAACCAACAACGATAATCCAAGTGACCCTTCACTTGACAATTGAATTAAAACAAGGTGTTGTCACTTCTCCCTTTGAACCTGCTATACTAGTACTCTATCTTTTCTTTTCTTTTCTTTTCCTTTCCTATTGTTGAACTGCTTTTTACCTCCATTTATCACTTGAGTGTCATCTTCTTTCACTTGAGCTTTTCCTTTTTCTGTCACAGGGAAAGCTCCTTCAGACGTGATTTCTTGTCTAATAGCCTTTCTTTGCTCAACAACTTGAAGAAAACCAACAAGCTCACTCAAAGTCATCTTTGAAAGATCCTTCAAATCTTCCAACGAGGAGATTTTGTGCTCAAATTTTTTTGGTAGGCTGACAAGAACTTTTTCAACAACCCTTTTGTCTTTCAGTTCTCCACCAAGTACCCTTATTTGGTTCATTGTCTTCATCACTCGATCTGAGTATTCCTTCACTGTCTTTGTTTCTTTCATCCTGAACACCTCAAACTCCCTTCTCAAGTTATTAATCTGCATCTCCTTGGTTTTTTGATCTCCTTGGAACTCTTCTTTGATTGTGTCCCAGACTTCCTTTGCTGTCTCACAAGTAATAATTCTGTTGAAAATTTCATCTAACACAGTCCTATGGATACACGTAAGAGCCTTGTAACTCTTTGTAAACTCTTCTATATGCCTCTTGATTTGATTCAAGGTTGGGTTTTCCGACAAGGCTGCAGGTTCCCTATCATTTTCAACAATGTCCCAAAGATCAAATGCCCTTAGGTGGGCATTCATCTTCACAGACCAAGCAGAGTAGTTTGCCCTATAAAGTATGGAGTTTTGGGTGTGAAATTAGAGGGTTCCATGGTTGAAATCACTCCCTCACGTGTTTACACTCAGTCGACACGGTCCCTCCAAGAGCAAAAGGGCTCTGATACCAATTGTTGGTTTTTTGAACAAAGAGATGAAGATCTGATAAGTGTAGAACTGAAATTTTCCATTGAACAAATCTACCTTTTTACAAGGAAATAAAAGAAACTGATAAAAAAAGTGATAAAAACTGATAAAAACTGAAATTTAACTACACGACTTCAAAGAAACAAACTGATCATAAAACAAAAAAATAACTGCTAAAAAAAATTGTAAAATAACGTGACAGCATTTGTGTCACTGTCAGCATCCATTCCTTGCATTGCTGTTTTCATTAAGGAGCATATACAAATATCATGCAGGTGCCAAATACCACTTGCAAAATTAGATCTAGAAATTGATGCTATGTGAAGCTCACAATCAGTAACTTACATAACCTGAGATGTGGAAGAAAGAAACAATAACAGACTTAATTATACCGAACAAAGAAATAATCATCTACTGTGTCCAGCTTACCCCATCCAACCCCTTGCAAAGCACTTATAGGCTGCCAAAGAGCTGAAAATGTGATGCCAAACGCTAAAGAGATGCACTGCACTGCCAGCCATCTACATCATGAAGCCCATCATCATCAAATTCTTTAAAAGGCCCTTGTCCCACTTCCCAAGATTTCTGTTCAAACAAAAAGGGGGACAAATATTTTTAGTGGCTACTTTTCATTGGCTAAGATATTTTACTTCCAGATAGAGCATATACTCTCTCCACATCAAATATTACTTTCCCTTTGTCACAAAGCCAAGATATGTCTACCTTTCTCGCCAACTCCAAATCAAATTCAGTTTGATAACCAAACCCCGTCTTACAATTGGGAAATATAAGTTGCTGAAATTTAGTTCTTGATGTCCAGCTGTCCCACCAGTTAACATCTATCGTCAGATTAAGAATTTATCTCCTACTCCTACAGACTACAAGCACAGTGATGTATAGGAATTAAAATTACCTGCATTTTCCAATTAGCTTCGGCATCCTTATTTTGCCGGCTGAATGAATTTCAAGAACACGACGCGAATGAAGAACGGAGATAAAATGAGGGGAACCTGATCAATAGAGGCGCGAGCGAAGCCCAGACGATCAGGAATATCGCGAGAAGGAGGAGCAGTCGAATTATCATGAAATCAACAGCCCATCATCGCCCCGACCTCATCACCGCTTTTCACTTCTCCATCTTATTCGTCTTCTTCCTTCTCTGCTTTGTAGTGTAGCGCTCACAACCGGCCGGTGGCCGGGCGATGCTATGTAATTTCAACCCCATCGCATTGACTATCGATTTTAGATGGCAGCTTTTATTTTCTTTTCTTTTTCTTTTCTTTTTTAATTAAAAATTTTTTCTTTTTCGAAGAAAGGAAACAAATACAAACTCACACGCAGTTTCCGCTACTTTGATCCGGTGCATTTAAATTTATAGTTTCAATCAGAGTTTAAAATTGTTGTGCAGTGCTTTTCTCCCCTCACATTCCTCCCTGCTCAAAAAAAAAAAAAAAAAAATTACAAACAATGAGCTTGAAATTGTAAATTAAATTGAAAATCTCAGATTTGCAACTTCAGTCTCTGTGCAGATTTAGATGGATTTAGATAATGAAGAGGATTATTTTCTTTTTTATAATTAGATGTATTAAAAAAATAAATATAACATGATTTTAGAAAGAAAAATATTACTAAATTATTAAGTAATAAAATATATATATTTTAAATCTTAATTATATAACCAACGACTTGTTAGATGTTAAAATCTTAAATTTGAGTCTTATAAATAAAAAAATAAATAAAAAAAAAATTTTCATTGCAAGATTTGACGTGACTCAATTTCATTAATATAAAAAAATCTTAATTATATGAATTTATTTAATTTGTTTATATGTTTAAAATGTATTAATTTTTTATAATTAATTTATATAAAAAACAAAAATTAATTTTAAATTTATCACCTACTTAAATTAACATGTATTTTAAAAAATCTTAATTATATTTAAAAAAATATAAAATATAAAATACAAATATTTTAAATAAATTATATTTGATTAAGCGAACAACCCGTAAATAAAAAGACTCATCCTCTATTAATATTATATATTATTATATTTATAATATTTGTTAAATTTGCTATATAAATATACTTTTTAAAGTTTTTCTAATCTGCTGCTATAGCTAGCTGTTAGGGATTTTTATCTAATTTGACTGTTAATAACTGTAGATTTTATGCATGTAAGGACATCATTTTTAAAAATTTTTTTAATTAAAGGTATTATTTTTTTATTAAACTAATTAAGAGTATCACATTTTAAAAATTTTTAATTACGGATATTATTTTTTTAATTTTACTATTCAAAGATTAATTAAATGTTAATGCTGACTTGGCAAATGGATTTCGTCTGTAGGACCCATTAAGTTGCTGATGTGTAAAAAAATTGGCAGGTGACTACCCTGACTTGGAGCTGATTTGGACAATATAGAATTCTTAATTAATAGTGTCGACACGGAAACATGTTGTGTCAGCACCGAACCCAAAAGTGAAAAGGATGAAACCAACGCATAAGACAAAAAAGGTTAGAAATGGGGATGTTGAAAGCCTTTCTAGAAAAGGTATTAAAATGACTTGTTCAATGTGTGGTTTGCATGGCCATAATAAGAGGGGATGCTCTCGTAAAAATGATCATAACTTCAAGAAACAAATGTTGGAGATTAGAATTATTTTACCATGTGTCTAATTTTCTTTTTTACCTTAAAGCACACATGTGAAATGATATTGGTTTTTTTATTCCTAATTTTTTAATGATAAAATCCTACGAATGCAAGGAAAATTAAAAGAAATCAAATAAGACCCCTTCACATCCAAGAATTGTTTTCAATGTAAAAGGTGCAATTTCTAACCCTCAAGGAAGTGAAAGTGCAAAAAACAATGAAAAAAATGTGATTTTTTTTTATTGATATTATTATAATTTTTAAAAGCATGTAAATATATAATATTATATTCATGTAATTTTATATTTTTGGTTATGTAAGGATTTTGGAAAGTCTAAACAAAAAGACAAAAAAAGAATTATCATAATTTTCAAAGTGAATCATCCAACTCTCTACATAGATAACTTTTTTCATAGACAACAAAATGCTTTACACAAGGAAGTCAAAATTTTCAAACATAGATGAGCCATACTAACTTCTTAAAATTGTTATTTTTGTTAATATAGTTGTTAAAAATTCAATATAGTATATTGAATAAATTTTTTATTTAAAATATTTTCATATAATATATTCAAATAATAAATTAATTTTAATAAATCTATATAATGCACCTTATTGTGTTTAACTAATCTATATATTCATTATCAGTTTATGATTTCTCTTTAATTTTATTTATATATTTTTAAAATGAATAAAAGGGAAACAGATCCTCCAACACTTCTTGGGTGCCGACACTATCCTTTTCAGTGTTGACATTTATGCATGTTATCCAAATCAGCTCCACGTAGGAGCAGCCACCTGTCAATTTTGGCTGCACACTGTGGCCTCAAGATTGAATGTCTCTGCAACTTCACCCACACCAAGACACTGCTGCCATCGCCATGGATCTCAACTCTGAGTTCAACTGGGGCCTAGTTTCTATTTGAGAACTTCATCCAGAAGCCCACAACTTGTGGGCTGAAGCTTGGTTTCGTAAAAAGTAAGAAGGCGACACTCAAAACTTTAGGGTATGTTTGGTTTGAGGGAAAAAGGGCAGGAGAGGAGGGACAGTGACTGCTTTGCAGTGGAAACTTCGTTTTCTGGTTCTGAATTTCCAATTTGTATGTATATTACGTATCGGATTGTTTTGAGCAGCAGGTGTCCGCTGAAGAATGGATAGTTCAGTTTGTGGTGTTATCGGATAAGAGAGTTGTGGACGCGGTTTGTTTGAGTGGTGGGTTGACTGGGTTCTTTTTCATAGTCTTGTCAACACTAATTGCCGCATGGAATATCGTCTTCTTTGGTTGCAACTTGCCTGACCAGACTTCTGAACCCCGTGACTGTTATTAACGAGGAAAATGATATTGAGTGAAGATTTTTATTATACAAATTTTTTATACAATATTAATGTTTATTTAATGATTGATTAATTTTATTTTTTTAGATTATATATATATCAATTTATTTAATAATAATAATATTTTTTTATAGTATTTTATTGAATGATGTAATTTTAAATTATTTTTCTTAATTTTTTAAATATTCCACTAACAAACACTAATCTCTGTATCTATGTGCACATATATATACATAGAGAACTGAACTGAAGTGCTTGGGACCATAATGCCACAAACCTGATGAAACATGGTACCCAATCAAAACCTATTTGATATTTTTCTAGCTCATTTATTTGAGCAAGAAATTGTCTATTTTTAATTTAATGTAAAACAAACACCCCACTTGGTGGGCTCCAGCTATTAGTCAACACAATTCATCATTGTTTACAAGTAGTTAATTGTCGCTTCTCGTTTTTCTTTTCTTTAGAAACATACTATTCACTTGTTCGAGCGCGTAGAAGCCTATTGCCGAGGGAAAAGTGCTTAGACACTTAAAATTTAAATTCTATACTTAGGTTCCTTCTTTAAAATTCTTTATTATATATATAAAAAAAAGAAGAAATATGCTATTCACTTTGTTTATATAAAGCTACCCCTCTGCTTTGTAGCTTATCATTACAAATTACAATATATGCTCCCTCTACCAACGACCTGTTGATCTGAGCGGGGTCGTTGATCTGAGCAGAAAAAGATTGATTCCTCTTAAGTAAGGTCTTGAGTTTGAGTTTTATGAATGGAGAAATAGGTGCTAGAAGAGCTTCTCCCTAATGAGATCCGACACGACTCAATTCCAAATTAGTCGCACTCAATGTGATTACATGATATTGAGAGGTTAATACAAAAAAATATATACTCCCTCTTTTATTCATGTTTTCTGATATATCAGAGATAGACTGGGTTCTGAATTTGGTTAAAACCAGTTTCCGCCTTTCTTTTCATGTCTCCAGAGATTGTGGATGCAACACTAAAACATGAAAGAGAGAGAATTGTCAAGTTCTGAAGTTTGAAGTTTTTTGTTTTGCTCAAAAAATGGAACCAAGAATTCAGTTGCTTTTTCTGGTTGTTTTTATCCAAGCTTGCATCATAGCAGCAGTTACCCATAATCACGATGGTAAGTTTGCTGCTTATTATTTCTTACGTTCTTATAATGTTTGATAAAACTTCTGTTGATTTGGGTAATGAGAGATTTATGCAGACGTTGTTCTTTATCATTTTCATTTGGAGGAAACGAGGAGTCAATACTGAATATCATAAGCTTCTTAAATGATTATAAACATGATCTTCGTTTGTAGATTGCTCATTATTACCCTTGCAATTTATTAAACTGGTTATTGTGTGGGTTGCAGCAACTAGAAATGGGAGGTGATCTACGAAGTTTGCTTCTAAATTTCCTTGTTCTTTCTGGTACATACGAAAAAGTGGCTAAAACAACATTTAGCCCCTCGCTTTATAATATAATACTTTTAACTTTTTATTTTATAAAATTGGTAGTTTTTAGCCTCTCATCTTACAAAATTGGTAAGTTTTAACTTTTTACCTTATACTATGACACTTTTAGTTCCTTATCTGTATGAATTGAAAAAAAAAAAAACCCTGACTTAAGATTATGTTATAATGTTCTGTTAGTTCTATTAGTTGACTGTAAATTTTGTTAATTGACTGTAAATTCTGTTAATTGACTGTTAGTTCTGTTAATTGACTGTTAATTCTGTTAACTGACTGTTAGTTCTGTTAACTGACTGTTAACATCCGTTAGCATTCCATTAATGAAACTAATAAATAAAATTGAATTTAAATTTAATATTTTTTATAATGGAATGCTAACGGATGTTAACAGAACTAATAGAACATTATAACCTGTTAGGTGAGGGTTATTTTTTTCAATTCGTATAAGTAAGGGGCTAAAAATGTCATAATATAAGATGAGAGGTTAAAACCTACCAACTTTGTAAGGTGAGGGCTAAAACCTACCAATTTTGTAAGGTGAGGGTTAAAATCTACTAATTTTGTAAGATAAAGGGTTATAAGTGTTATGTTATAAGTTGAGGAGTTAAAATCTTACTAATTTTGTAAAGTAAGGGCTCAATGTTGGTTTTTGCCTGAAAAGTTGGTCGAGTCTTGATTCTTTACTGCTTAATTGCTTATGCCTTGAAATTGTTTGGCAAAACCTCTGAAGAGTTAGGCCATCAGAAGGCAATTAAATCTCTTTGAAATTGAAGGTTTAAATCTTATATAAACGCCTATTAGGACTCAATTGATTTCGAATCATTGGAAAACAAAACTCCAAAATTCATACCGCCTTATAAGGTGAAACTACTTTTTTTATTCTGCTGCAGTTGCTGCTCTAAATTCTCTCAAGAATATCTGGAGGAATTTACCCCCCAACTGGGTGGGCTCAGATCCTTGTGGTGATGACTGGGTAGGAATTCGGTGCACGAATTCACGAGTCAGCTCGATGTAAGTTCTTGGTTAATTTCCACATTTTGGTTCCCTCGGATGAATTCTTATTCTTGCTCTTCCAGTTTTTGAGGATTGACCTCCTCCATCTGTTGCAGAACATTAGGAAGCATGGGCTTGGAAGGACAGCTGTCTGATCACATTTCGTCCTTAACTGAATTACAGATTTTGTAGGCCCACTATCTGAAGTTCACATGGGAGTTGTTTCAAAACAAACCTGTTCCTTCTCCATTTAAGATAATAATCATTAACGCAATTGCGTTGCTCAGATATCTAAAGATCCAGTTAAATTTAAGGCTTAAGTGAAACATATTGTCTTTAGGCATTATCTACAAAAAATTTTAGTGGTGATTACAGTAGAACACAAAGAACCTTCCTACCTTTTCCATTACTTGGTGGAGGATATTATAATATAGGTATTGATATATCTCTGATCAAGCTTCTTTATGCAGGGATCTATCTCAGAACCTGGGCATGACAGGACCTCTTCCAGCATCAATTGGGAATTTAAAGAAGCTAACAAATTTGTAAATCGTCCACTCTAATTAACACTTTTTTGGGGGTCTTCTCTTTATGGAGATTTATTGTTTACCATTCTCTTCAAACCTGCTTTTGTACTTCTGTGACAGCTTCCTTAATCACTGTCGTTTCACTGGTCTAATTCCCGACGCCATAGGCTCTTTGCAACAGCTGGTCTATTTGTGAGGACTTTTACTCTGATGTGACAGTTAAACTTACAATTTTAAATTGCTGTTGTGGTGATCTTCCATTTTTTCTTTTTTATTGAAACTTGATGGAAATATGTAACTGGTTCACTAAGGAATCACAGTTCAGCTCTGCTGTGATTCCTGTGAATTATAATGATACTTCAATACTTTTGCATCTTTTAATCGGAGCAGTTCCATGCTAGGAGCCAACATCTCTGAAACCCATCATTGCCTGCAGATCTCTAAATTCCAATAACTTCAGTGGACAAATTCCACCATCTATTGGTTATCTAACCAATCTAAATTGGCTGGATCTGTCTAACAACCAGCTAGAGGGATCACTTCCAGTGTCAGATGGACCTACACCTGGCCTTGACAAGTTGGTCAAAACCCTACACTTGTATGTTACTTGTTTGCCTAAGTTTAACTTGCTTTATTATGTTCTGTTTCCTTTGTAGTAATGTCATCTAAAGTTTTCTCCTTTGTACAGTCATTTGGGACAGAATAAACTTTCAGGCGAAATCCCAGAGCAAATTTTCAGCTCAAACATGTATCTGATACATCTGTAAGTTTCACTTTTGTTTTCTGTAATTATATTTGGAGTACATAAGTTGCCAGAAAGAATCTAAGTGAGGGCATAACCCTAGAAACTTTCTGCAATAAACAAATATTGCCTTTTGAATAACGTTGCTTCTGTGCCAGAAGTGACTAGTATTAGCAGTTTGTTCTTATTTCTTTTCTTTTCCTTTTTTTTTTTTTTATTGTTTAGTGGATTAGCAAATCTGCTCTATTCCTCTTTTTCCTTCCTTTTCAGTTTTCATCAAATCACAGGCTGGATTATTGGATGTTTGAAAGCTTTCATTTTTCCTTTTTCTTTCTGCCAGGTTATTGGACGGCAACGAACTCATTGACCCTATCCCTTCAACCCTTGGACTTGCGCAATCTTTGCTGGTGGTGTGAGTATCTAGATCACATGCTTAAGCAGATCCGTAATGAGATTATTGTTGGAATTGGATTTCATTGCTGGTTTGACTGAACAAGTTAGTATTTTGGCTGCAGACGCCTTGATAACAATTACTTAAGTGGGAATGTTCCATCAAACCTCAACAATCTCAAAAATCTTACTGATTTGTAAGCATGCAAAAGATGGAAGATAAGCAGTCTTTGCATTTATTAATTTATCTTCCCTAATAGACAATGTTTTGTAAACTTCTTTTCAGGTATTTGTCTAACAATACTCTGAGCGGTACTTTACCCAACCTTACTGGCATGAGCAGTCTCCAAACCTTGTAAGTAGCGCATGCCTTTTCCATAATAACTAAAGTAGCCCTTTTTTCTTAGTCTTTTTCTCCCTTTCCTATGTGTCTGCAATGCATGCACTTTTATGTCTCCAGTTGAAATTGTTATTCATATAATCCTATACTGTTGTCATTGATTTTCATTCTAATAATATGATTGTGTTCTGCAGGGACTTGAGTAAAAATAGCTTCGATTCCTCTGCGATTCCTAGATGGGTTTCATCTTTGTCGTCCTTAACAACATTGTATGTGCATCTCTCTCTCTCTCTCTCTCTCTCTCTCTCTCTCTCTCTCTCTCTCTCTCTCTCCCTGTGAGGCAAGGGTGAGAAGAAGAGAACAATAGAATTGGGAATTTCAGGAAGACTTTCAATTCTAATTAGACTTAATAACTAATTAGACTATTAATCAGAATCTTTATTGAAAGATAAACTCTTAATAAATATATTATTTCCTTCCTTATCTGCATCACTCTCTCTAGTTTAAATGAAGAAGCCAAATATTTCCTTTTAACGTCACACTTCATTGAGGGCCATATGTTTTGTCAAGCGATCGCCCAGAATATCTTTCCATCCCCAATGATACTGTTAGCAGCGATAAGATGTGTAAAAATCAGGCTAGTAAATGGCATAATAAATCAATCTCTGAATGTGTTCTTTGCTCCTCCCTCTTTCCTTCCCTCTCTTCCTTGCCCTTTTACTTTGTTTTCTGCGTGTTCATGGACACATGTCCATGTATGCCTGAATGCATACACATTGATGGGTTCCTATCAAGTTAAAAGAACAATTGATTTCTTTGCAAGGCAGGAGGATGGAAAGCACTCAACTTCAAGGTCAAGTTCCCACCGACCTCTTCAACCTTCCAAATTTGGAGACTATGTGAGTATCAGCTTCACTTCAGGCACTATCATTCCTTGTCATGGATGTTCATAACTATGGTGAAGTGTATCCTGTTGATCCAAACCATGGAGATGATAACTGGAGGCTAATTATTTCTATCTTTGTCATCTTGTACAGAGGACTAAAAGACAACCACTTAAATGGCACTTTGTCTATGGGCACAAAATTTAACCGGCTGAGGCTCGTAGATTTGCAGAATAATGAAATTGATGGGTTCAGTGAAACAGGAGAACACAAAATTGAGATAAGGTGAGAGAATTATTTCTTCTGGGTTTTTTTCCCCATTAATTTGTTTTCGCTTAAGATCTTGGCTCTTATTACTAGGGAGGTCAAATTGCCTTTAGACGTATCTTTAAATGTTAAAGCTTCTAGATGTCTTTCTTTGCTCACTGAATTTTATTAATTTGTGCAGACTTGCTGGTAACCCCATTTGTGATGAGACAAGAATAACAGAAGCTTACTGTGCACGCCCACAATCAAATTCCACATCCTTGTTTACTACGCCTTTCTCCAACTACCGCCCAACTCGTAGATGCAGTTCAGGCCAGGTTTATAGCCCCACGTGCATGTGTGCACATCCATATACAGGAACTCTAGTTTTTAGAGTAATTTTCTTCTCAGACTTGGGGAATCAAACCACATATAGAGCTCTACAGGATTCTTTGATGCAGTTCTTCGAGTCCAATCAATTTCCTGTTGATTCAGTTTCACTAAGTAATCCAAGAATGGATTCGTTTAAATTTCTTCTATTGGACCTTAATGTCTTTCCAAACGGCCAAGCTAGTTTCAATCGAACAGGAGTTTCTATGATTGCATATGCATTTACCAGCTTGTCTTATTTCCCGCCACCATATACTCTTTATGGAACTTATTTTTTCCTTGGTGAAGTTTACAACTACTTTGCAGGTATCTACACAATTATTATAGAACCGTAAAATTTAGCTTTTTTTGAAGTTACTCCACGCTTTTTATGCTCATATGTGTCTTCTTCAGATGAACCTAAAAACTCCAAAAAATCAACTATTGGCATCATTATTGGAGCAGCTGGTGGTGGCTCTCTACTTCTGCTACTTTTACTTCTTGCTGGGATTTATGCTCTTCGTCAAAAGAAGAAGGCAGAAAGAGCAAGTATAGAGAGCAACCCCTTTGGTATGATTAGCATTTATTTACTGTATCATATTCAAGTTGATTGCACATCAACTCTACTGGACAACAGTGATACATCTTAGAGATTTTGTAGTGGGTTTGACAGTTCAAAGCGATGAGAGTTGGGATTAATTTGGATGAGAAGAATTTTTGTTGCTTTGGTTCTTGGGAAGTTGAAGGAAAATTGGAGTGAGAAATGCCAGTAGAATTTCCATTTTTTATTCATTTATATTTATAAAGATAATTAAATGGTCGCTATATATTTAATGTGTATTTAAGTCTTCAATTAAAATTAATGAATGGTTAATTATTCAATTACTTAGGTAAATAACCTAGTTTAAATAGCGATGTGGTCCTCAGATAACTTTTTTAAATAGAAACTGATTGAGAGATGCTTTGGATTTAAATTTAGTAACTTTATTTTTACTTTTTATATATAAATTTGATATGAAAATTTAATATATTATATAAATAATAATTAAAATTTTTTTATTAAATAAATACTTAATAA
>BPVZ01000020.1:377669-393740 GCA_020521535.1 Rubroshorea leprosula
TTGGTCCCTCAACTTTAAGGTTTACACAATTTTCATCTTTTATTTTTTTTATGTATTTTCTTGGTCCTTTGACTATGAAAAATACTTTTTTTAATCTTTTTGTCAATTAATCCATTAAATTTATATAAATATACATATTTTTAGTCCCTCAACTTCAACTAAATGTATGTTTTGTCTCTCAACTTTAAGTTAATGGACTAAAAATATGTATATTTAGATAAATTTATCAAATTAACTAATATAATGATTAAAAAATTACCTTTTTATAGTTGAGGGACCAAAAAAAATGCATAAAAAATTAATGGATGAAAATTGTGTAAAACCTTACAATTTTTTTTTTTGAAAAGCAAATTTATTTATTTATTGAATACAAGGGGTACTCAAACCCATTTACAACCAAAATAATTGGACCATAAATAGAGGCTTAAAACCAATAATTACCTCTTTTTGATCAATTACTACATACAACGGCCCTTGGATTTAAAATCCAGTCAGACATAGAAAATCTCCAATCCTTCTCTCTATTCCTTAGCCACTGATGAGTCTTCATTTGAATGGAATCAAAAATACTTCCAACTTCTACTGATTTGTTTTTGAAAACTCTTTCATTTCTTGTATTCCATATAGTCCATACTACTACAAACCACACTGCTTCCCATCTAGCCTTCATTTTTCCATTAATCATCAGCCCATCAGGCTATTCAAAAGGCTCCCACATATTGTTTGCTATTACAGTTTTCACATTCCACCATTTGTAACAACATGACCAAACTTGTGAGGAAACTTTACAGTGCAAAAATAAATGGTTGTTTTCTTCAACACATTCATTAGAGAAGGAGTAGATGGTATCCTGAGTATCTTTTAAAATTCCTCTTTTAAGTAAGTTGATTTTGGTTGGCAGCCTATCCATGATTAATTGCTAGACAAAGCCACACATTTTGTGAGGGATTACCGGATTCCATACCCTTTCATAGATTTTTTTATGAGGCGTGTTCTCGCATTCAACTAGTCTTGCATATCTCGAGCTTGATGAGTACGTACTGTTGGAGTTGAATTTCCACCTCCATGAGTCTCTTCCTCCTTACGTCAGTGATACATTTTGTAGAATGTTATCAAGCTCCTTGGTTTTATCTTGTTCCCATGTGTAGAGCTCTCGTGTCCATTGGAGGTTCCACTTCCATATTCCTTTCTCCCAGCATCCCATTTGGTTGAGCTTGTTGTCTTTACCTGTAGAGAGCATATATAATCTTGGAAATATGTTAGCCAACTCTCCACATTCCCCCCACTTGTCCCTCCAAAAGTTCACACTGCCACCCTCACCTATAGCAAATTGAAATCCTTCAGATATCCATCTACTTCTATTTTGATCAACTACATCTATTCTACACACATCTTGCCACCATCTTGATCCTTTCCCCCTGCCCTCTCTAATCCAGTTTTCCCAATTATCATCTCCTTCACCATATTTTTCCTTTATAATTGATAACCATAAACTCTCTCTATTCTTTGCCAATCTCCCCCACCATTTACCAAGTAAAGCAAGATTAAAACATCTAAGGTCCTTTATGCCTAACCGCCCCCTCCTTTTTTCTTAGACAAACCCTCTTCCAATTAACCCAATGAGTTTTTGTCCTTTCCCCCACAGCCCCCCCATAGAAAATCACTTCTAATTTTATCAATAACTTTTCAAATACCTTTTGGGACGAGGTAGACTGACGTAAAGGAAACTGGGAGAGACGAGAGCACAGATCAAAGCAGCGTGATTCTTCCCCCAAAAGATAGCCATCTTCCTTGCCAAGTGTTCAATTTTTTCTGGAAGCCCTCAATCAATGGTTGCCATATTTCCCATCTCCTTTGATTTCCTCCAATCATCACCCTAAGGTATTTGAAAGGCAGGTCACCAATCTTACACAGCAACAAGCACGCCATTTTGTTTAACCATTCCTCCTCAACATGTATTCCAATTAACTGGCTTTTGAGAAAATTGATTTTGAGACCTAAGACAAGCTCAAATAATCTCATAATACACTTTGCAACCCATATGTTATTCTCAGTAGCTCTCCCGAACAAGATGGTATTGTCTACAAATTGTATATGAGAAAAACACATGCCATTTTGCCCTACCTCAATACCTTCAAATAGCCCATTATCAACTGCTGACTTTATGATTCCATTAAGGCCTTCAGCAACAATTAAGAACAAGAATGGTGATAAAGGGTCCCCTTGTTTTAGTCCTTTAGATACCCCAAATTGTCTAGAAGGACTCCCATTAACCTAAACTGACAACAAGCTTGTTTGCAGGCATTCAGTGATCCAGCCTCTCCATTTGATTCCGAACCCGAGTCTCCCCAAAATGTAGTCTAAAAAACTCCAGCAAACTTTGTCGCATGCTTTCTCGAAATCCACTTTTAGCACGAAACTGTCTTTCTTTTGCTTCTTTGCTTCATCACTAATCTCATTTGCTAGAACCACCCCTTCGGATAGCTATCTTCCTTCTAAAAATGCCATTTGTTGTTCACCTATCACCTCCTGGAGCACCCCTCTAATTCTGTTAGCCAGAATCTTGGCAATGATTTTATACATTGCCCCGATCAATGATATTGTTCTATATTCTTCAATTTTTTGGGGGTTGTGGACCTTCGGAATTAAGGTAATGAATGAGGCATTTGCACCACTATTCAATTTTCCATTCTTTTGGAACTCTTGAGCAAAACCAATCACATCCTCCTTAATCTCTTGCCAGAATTCCTCAAAGAATCTGAAATTAAAACCATCTAGACCTGAAGATTTGTCGCAACCACATTCCCAAACTACTGCCCTTATTTCTTCTTCGTTGAATGGCCTAATTAATGCAACATTTTGTTCTTCAATTATCTGTCTAAATGTCATGCCATCCAAAACTGGTCTTTGCCAATCATCCTCTTTGAATAGCTCTTCAAAATAATTGGCAACTCCATCCTTAATTTCCTGAACTCCTATTATTTGCTTATCATTTATCTACACGTTGTTAATTTCCATTCTATGGTGTCTGCTTTGAATGCTTTGATGGAAAAATTTTGTGTTTGCATCACCATCTTTCAACCAATCTTTCCTTGCCTTTTGTTTAAGCATTCCTTTTTTTACTTTCACATTTTCCCACAGTTCCTGCACTTTACCCTTCCTTTTCACGATTTCCTACTCTATGAGTGTCATCATTTTTGCTTTCAAATCCAGGTTAGCAATTGCCTCCTTGCTCTCTTGGATCTTCATATCAATTTGGGACATTGCCTTCTTGCTCCATTCTTTTGCTTTAGCACTCATGATCTTCAACTTCTCTTTCAATTGGTACCCCTTCCAACCTATAATTTCTTTTGCTTTCCATGTACTCACTATTAACTCCATGAAACTCTTCTGCTTTAGCCATACATTAAAGAACTTGAATGGTTTAGGTCCCCAGTTTATCTTCTCATTCTTCAAAAGAATAGGGCAGTGATCAGACAAGGATCTTTTAAGGCCCCATGGCTTAATATCTGGCCACATCATTATCAATTCCTCAAATAATAGAAAGCGATCAAGTATGCTCATGGAGCAACCATTAGGGTGGTACCATGTGAATTTTCTCCCAATTAATGGAATTTCAACCAATCCCGCTTCTTGAATGAATTCTTCAAACTGCCTCATAATGCTTGTTTGGCTGTTGTTACCTGCCCTTTCAAACTGGTTCCTAGTGGCATTGAAATCCCCAAGCAAACACCAATTTCCTCTATTATCATTAATCATCAGTTGCAGCTCCTACCATAATTGTCTTTTTCCAATCTTTTTCCTCTATTAAAACCTTACAATTGAAGGATCAAAATTGACATTTAACCTTAATGAAAGGAAGTAAACAACATTAAAAATTAATTTTTTGGAGATAAAACAGATAAACACTCACTCCTAATAATAAATTATATAAAAAATGAGAATTTTATCTTCTTGTTAAGTTTTGTCACCCAACTCAATATTCCAAGTTGGATGTCAAGTTCTTAATTAGTCCTTGCACCTTGTGTTAATAATATTGAGAATCGATTGGTGCACCCTTTATTCAAATATTTTGTGGCTGCCATACCTAGTTGTCAGGGATTTTTATCTAATTTGATTGTTATTAACTGTTGTTATTGCTTGTTTCAAACAGCTAGTATATCAAACAGCGGCAAGAGTCAAGAGCTGCACACCGCGGCCTCAAGATTGAATGTCTCTGCAGCTTCACCCACACGAGGACACTGCTGCCATCGCCATGGGTCTCAACTCCGAACTGAACTGGGGCCTAGTAACTATTTGAAAACTTCATCCAGAAGCCCACAACTTGTGGACTGAAGCTTGGTTTAGTAAGAGGTAAGAAGTTGACACTCAAAACTCAAGGGTATATTTGGTTTGAGGGGATAAGGGCAGAAGAGGAGGGACAGTGACTCCGCATTGCAGTCGAAACTTCGTTTTCTGGTACTGAATTTCCAACTTGTATCTATATTACGTATTGGATTGTTTTCAGCAATAGGTGTCTGCTGAAGAGTGGATAGTTGAGGTTGTGGTGTTATAGGATAGGAGTGTTGTAGGGGCAGTTTGTTTGATTGGTGGGTTGACTGGGTTATTCTTTTTCATAGACTTGTGGAAAAATACCGTTGTGAGCACTAATTGCGGAATGAAATGTCATCTCCTTTTGTCCTCTTATTTGGTTGCAACTTGCATGACCAGACTATTGTATCCCATGACTGTTATTAATAAGGAAAATGATATTGAGAGACTGATTTTTATTGTACAATTTTTTCATACAATATTAGTGTTTATTTAATGATCGACTTATTTCATTTTATTGGACTTATATGACTGTATGTACCCATTTATTTAATGACTTTAATAAACTTAGTATTTTTCCCTAGTGTTTTATTGAACAACGTAATTCTGAGTTTTTCCTTCTAATTTTATATAGGTCTAATTAATAAATACTAATCCCTATATATATATATATGTATGTATGTATACATAGAGAACTGAATTGAAGCGCATGGGACCATGTTGCCACAAACGTGATGAAACCTGCCACCCAATCAAAACATATTTGATATTTTTCTGGCTCTTTTCTCTTAGCAAGAAATTATCTATTTTGAAAATAATGTGAAACAAACACCCGACTTGGTGGGCTCCAGCTATTAATCAACACAATTAATCTTTGTTTACAACATGTTCATTGTCATTTCTACTGTTTCTTTCATTTAGAATTATGCTATTTACTTTGTTTATATAGAGCTACCCCTCTGCTTTGTTGCTTATCATGACAAATTACAATGCTCCCTCTTTTATTCGTGTTTTCTGATATATCAGAGATAGATTAGGTTCTGAATTTGATAAAAACTAGTTCCCACCTTTCTTTTCATGTCTCCAGAGATTGTGGATGCAACACTAGAAACATGAAACAGAAAGAATTGTCAACTTCTGAAGTTTGAAGTTTTTTGTTTGTTCCAAAAATGGAACCAAGAATTGAGTTGCTTTGTCTGGTTGTTTTTATCCAAGTTTACATCATAGCAGCAGTTACTGATAGTGGTGACGGTAAGTTTGCTGCTTATTATTTCTTACATTCATGCAATGTTTAACAAAACCTCTGTTGATTTGGGTAATGGGAGATTTCGGCAGGCGTTGTTCTTTATCATTTTCATTTGGGGGAAACAAGGAGTCAATACTGAATATCATAAGCTTCTTAAATGATTATAAACATGATCTTCATCTGCAGATTGCTGATTATTACCCTTGCAATTTATTAAACTGGTTATTGTGTGGGTTGCTGCAACTAGAAATGAGGGGTGATCTACAAAGCTGCTTCTAAATTCCCATGTTATTTCTGATACATATGAAAAAGTTAGTTGAGTCTTGATTCTTCAGTGCTTAATTGCTTTTGCCTTTAAATTGTTCGGCAAAACCTCTGAAGAGTTATGCTATCAGAACACAATTAAATTTCTTTCAAATCGAACGTTTAAATCTTATATAAACTCCTTTTAGGACACAATTGATTTCGAATCATTGGAAAATCAAACTCCAAAATTCATACTGCCTTATCAAGTAAAACTACTTTTTTGATTCTGCTGCAGTTGCTGCTCTAAATTCTCTCAAGGATATCTGGAGGAACTTACCCCTCAATTGGGTGGGCTCAGATCCTTGTGGTGATGGCTGGGAAGGAATTCAGTGCATGAATTCACGAGTCAGCTTGATGTAAGTTCTTGGTTAATTTCCAACTTTTTGTTCTCTTGGATGAATGCTTATTCTTGCTCTTCCAGCTTCTGAGAATTGACCTCCTCCATCTGTTGCAGAACATTGGGAAGCATGGGCTTGGAAGGGCAGCTGTCTGATGATATTTCATCCTTAACTGAATTACAGACTTTGTAGGTCCTCTATCTGAAATTCACGAGTTGTTTCAAAACTAACTTGTTCCTTCTCCATTTAAGACGATGATCATTTATGCAATTGTGTTGCTCAGATATCTAAAGATCCAATTAAATTTAAGGCTTAAGTGATCTTTAGGCATTATATACAAAAAGTTTAGTGGTGATTATAATAGAGAACACAAGGAACCTCCCTACCTTTTTTATTACTTGGTGGAGGATGTTATAATATAAGTATTGATATATATCTCAGATCAAGCTTCTTTATGCAGGGATCTATCTCAGAACCAGGGCCTGACAGGACCTCTTCCAGCCTCAATTGGGAATTTAAAGAAGCTAACAAATTTGTAAATCACCCACTCTAATTAACCCCTATTTTTTTGGTCTTCTCTTTATGGAGAATTGAGTGTTTACCATTCTTTTCAAATCTGCTTTTGTACTCCTGTGACAGATACCTTAATCGTTGTGGTTTCACTGGTCCAATTCCTAACACGATAGGATCTCTACAACGGCTGGTCTATTTGTGAGGACTCTAACTCTAATATCAGCTCTGATGTAACGGTTAAACTAAAAATTTTAAATTACTGGTGTGGTGATCTTCCATTTCTTTTTTGAAACTTGATGGACATATGTGTACTAGTTCACTAAGCAATCACAGTTCAGCTCTGCTCTGTTTCCCTGTGAATTGTATTGATACTTCAATACTTTTGCATCTTTTAATCAGAGCAGTTCTATCCTAGGAGCCAACATCTCTGAAACCCATCATTTCCTGCAGATCTCTAAATTCCAATAAATTCAGTGGACAAATTCCGCCATCTATTGGTCATCTATCGGAGCTAAATTGGCTGGATCTGTCTGACAACCAGCTAGAGGGATCAATTCCAGTGTCAGATGGAACTACACCTGGACTTGATATGTTGGCCAATACCCAGCACTTGTATGTTACTTGTCTGCCTAAGATTAACTTGTTTTATTATGTTCTGTTTCCTTTGTAGTAATATCATCTAAAGTTTTATCCTTTATACAGTCACTTCGGAAAAAATAAACTCACAGGCGAAATCCCGGAGCAAATTTTCAGCTCAAAAATGTCATTGATACATGTGTAAGTTTCACTTTTGTTTTCTGTAATCATATTTTCAGTACATAAGTTACCAGAAAGTATCTAAGCGAGGGCTTAAACCTGGGGATTTTCTGCAATAAACAAATATTGCCTTCTGAATAACAGTGCTTCTGTACTAGAAGCGACCAGTATTAGCAGTTTGTTCTTAGTTCTCATCTTTTTGTTGTTCTTCTGTTTAGTGGAGTAGCAATTCTGCCCTATTCCTCTTTTTTCCTTCCTTTTCAGTTTTCATCAAATCACAGGCTGGATTATGGTATGTTTGAAAGCTTTCATTTTTTTTCTTTTTCTTTTTCTTTCTACCAGGTTATTTGATGACAACGAACTCAGCGGCCCTATCCCTTCAACCCTTGGACTTGTGCAATCTTTGCAGGTGTTGTGAGTATCTAGATCACATGCTTAAGCAGATTCTTAATGAGATTATTGTTGGAATTGGATTTCATTGTGGGTTTGACCGAAGAAGTTATTGTTTTGGCTGCAGACGTTTGAGTTTGATAACAATTCCTTAAGTGGGAGTGTTCCATCAAACCTCAATAGACTTGTCAAACAAGTTACGTCGGGTGAATTTGGATTAGATCACTTCGTATTTTAAAGATATTGGGTTGAGTTATTTCGAATTTTGGGATAAAAAGGATAAACCCATGATTTATACACATAAGTGTCAGATTGGGTCTAGTAGATCCAATTATTTAAAAAATTAAAATTTTTTAATATTTTTTTTATTAATTAATTATTTAGCTGTAAAAATCTATTAAATTAATATTAACTTTATTAATTTAATAAATCATAACTATTTTATATATTTAATTTTATTTTATATTTAAAAATTAAAATTAAAAATATAATTAATCAAAATTTTAGATTTTGAAAATTTATTTAATTTTATCCAATAATTTCAGTCTTAGTCATATCAAATTTTAGGTCAATATTTTAAACCTATGACTCGATGTGGGTTGAATTGAATCTTCAAATCAAATGAGTTGGGTTGAATTCCTCGTATTGAGTCCAATTTTATCGTGTTTAAACCTTAACAATCTCAAAAGTCCTAAAGATCTGGAAACATGCAAAAAAATGGAAGATCAAAGATGAGCACTAGCAGTCTTTGCATTTATTGATTTTTCTCTAATAGACAATGTTTTTTAAACTTCTTTTCAGGTATTTGTCTAACAATAACCTGAATGGCGCTTTAGCCCCCTTACTGGCATGAGCAGTCTCAAAACCTTGAAAGCAGCGCATGCCTTTTACATAATAACTAAACTACCCCTTTTTTCTAAGTCTTTTTCTCCCTTTCCAATGTGTCTGCAATGCATGCACTTTATGTCTCCAGTTGAAATTATTATTCATATAACCCTATATTGTTGTCATTGATTTTCATTCTAATAATATGATTGTGTTCTGCAGGGACTTGAGTAATAATCACTTCGACATCTCTGGGATTCCTACATGGGTTTCATCTTTGTCATCCTTAGCAATATTGTATGTCCATCTCTCTCTCTCTCTCTCTCTCTCTCTCTCTCTCTCTCTCTTTCTGAGGACAAAAGCAAATGTAAGGAGAGAAGATAGAAACAGAGGCAAGGGTGAAAAGAGAATAACAGAATTAGGGATTTTTAAAAGACTTTCAATTCAATTCATCAGCTAATACAACTTACATTTAAATAGAAAACATAAAACCTGAATTAGACTTAATAACTAATTAAACTCTTAATTAGAATCTTTATAAACTCTTAATAAATATATTATTTCCTTCCTTATCTGCACCACTCTGTTGATTTTAAATGCAGAAGCCAAATAATTCCTTTTACCATCACATTCCCTAGGGGCCATATTTTTTGTCTAACTACTGCCCAGAATATCTTTCCATCCCCAATGATATTGTTAGGAGCCATATGATGTGTAAAGCTAAATGAGGGTAGTAAATGGTACAATAAACCCATCTCTGAATGTGTTCTCTGCCTCTGCCCCTTCCCTCTTTTCTTCCCTCTCTTCCTTGCCCTATTACTTTGTTTTCTGCATGTTTATGGACACATGCCCATATGCCTGTATACATACACATTGACGGGTTTCCTATCAAGTTTAAAGAACGATTGAGTTCTTTGCAAGGCAGGAGGATGGAAAGCACTCAACTTCAAGGTCATGTTCCTGTCGACCTCTTCAGCCTTCCAGATTTGCAGATTCTGTGAGTATCAGCTTCACTTCAGGCACTACCATTCCTTATCATAGATATTCACAACTATAGTGAAACGTATCCTTTTGATCCCAACCACGGAGATGATAGCTAGAGGCTAATTATTTCTGTCTTTGTTACCTTGTACAGAGGACTAAAAGGGAACAAGCTAAATGGCACCTTGAATATAGGTACGAATGTTGGCAACCAGCTGAGCCTCGTAGATTTGCAGAATAATGACATTACTGAATTCAATGGAACAGGAGGACACAACATTGAGATAGAGTGAGAGAATCATTTCTTCTGGCTTTTTCCTCCATTAATTTGTTTTGCTTAAGGTCTTGGCTCTCTTTATTTGGAGGTCAAATTGCCTTTAGATGTATCCTCTTTAAATGTTAAAGCTTATAAATGTCCTTATAGGCCCACTGAATTTTATTAATTTGTGCAGACTTACTGGTAACCCCATTTGTCAAGAGACAGGACCAACAGAAACTTACTGTGAACCCCCACAATCCACATCCTTGTTTAATACCCCTCGCTCCTACTGCTCGTCCGCTAAATGCAGTTCAGACCAGGTTTCTAGCACCACATGCAAATGTGCATATCCATATACAGGAACTCTAATTTTTATAGGAATTTTCTTCTCAGACTTGGGGAACTCAGCCGCATATAAAGCTCTACAGGAATCTTTGATGCTGTGCTTCCAGTCCAATCAACTTCCTGTTGATTCAGTTTCACTAAGTAATCCAAGAATGGAATCTTCTACATTTCTTTCTTTGAACTTTAGTGCTTTTCCATATGACCGAGCTAGTTTCAATCGAACAGTAGTTTCTAGGATTACATTTTTATTTAGCAACAGATCTTTCAAGCCACCACCTTCTCTTTTTGGACCTTATTTTTTCGAAAGTGATGAGTACAACTACTTTTCAGGTATCTACACAATTTTTATAGAACCGTAAAATTTAGCTCTATTTGATGTTACTCCACGCTTTTTATGCTCATAAGTGGTTTTCTTCAGATGAACCTAAAGACACCAAAAAATCAACTATTGTCATCATCATCGGAGCAGCTGGTGGGGGATCTGTGCTTCTGCTACTTTCACTGCTTGCTGGGGTTTATGCTTTTCGCCAAAAGAAGAAGGCAGAAAGGGCAAGCATAAAGAGCGACCCTTTTGGTATGATTAGCATTTATTTACTGTAGCATTCAGTTTGATTGCGCACAAACTCTACTAGACAACACTGATACATGTTAGAGGTTTTGTAATAGCTAGGTTTGACAGTTCATAGTAATGAGATTTGGGATTAATTTGGATGAGATAAATTTTTGTTGTTTTGGTTCTTGGGGAGGTGAAGGAAAATTAGAGTGAGAATTCCATTTTTTATTCATTGATATTTATAAAGTTAATTAAATGGTTGCTATGGATTTAATTTATATTTAAGTCTTCAATTAAAATTTGTCAGTGGTTAATTCCTCAATTATTTATGTTGATCACCTGTTTTAAATAGTGATGTGGGTCCTCAACCATTTAGGTTGATAACCTTTTTGTCGATGAAAAATGATGGACTCTTCTTATCTGACTGAAATTTGCATAGATATGCAATTATTAGTTTAATGTTATATAAAAATTGTACGAAAACAAATTGTCTGTGTATTATTGCCCTTTTTAAATAGTGATGTGGGTGCTATTAAGTGGGAAAATGTGAAGTTGAAATAAGTGGAAATCAGGTAAATCTAATGTGGAAAAAAAATTGCTAACTCTCTTTTCTTTTTTATTAATGATAATGATATAGAGAAAATTTTTTTATATAATTTTTATATATCATTAAATAAATTGATACACTCAACATTACATATCCTAAATAAATAAAAATAATCAATCTTTAAATAACATGTAAGATTGTATTAAAATATATATATATATATATAAATGTTGTTTTTTTCTTCTTCTTTTTTCTTTTTTTAGCCAAGAATTGCTAACTCATTCACTTTTTTTTTTTTTCCTACGTCATTAGTTTTTTTAAAAAGAATGAATTTTTGGCAATTTAATGGGGAATGACTAAATTGGTATCGAAAATTCAAGCTCAAGGATTGTTTCAGCACCTTTCAGAGGTTAAAGACAATTTTGGCATGAATTCGAAAGTCAAAGGAACTATTTTGGTATTTTAACCTCTTTTTTTTTTTTTAGTTTTTTTGGTAAGATTATACATTTTTTTATCTGCATTGGAGAGGAGAGTCGCTCTAGAGTCTCTGTTGATGGATTGAATAAAACAACATGGATTTTGATCATGTGGCATGAATAGATGCTAGCTCTAATATTCATAAAAATCAAAAGTCTAAGTTATTTCATTGTTATATTCTCGATTAAGGCATGGGTATTATCTAATTATTTACTATAGCATATGCTGGTTGATTACACACAAACTTGAGATTTTTTGACCCATTCTTTGAATTTTGATATACAAATGCAGCACGCTGGAATGTTATGAAAAACAACGGTAGCATTCCTCAGTTAAAAGGCGCAAGATGTTTCTCTTTTGAGGAGCTTAAAAAATATACAAATAACTTTTCGGAGGCTAATTATATTGGATCTGGGGGTTATGGAAAGGTGCTTCTCTCTCTCTAAAAGTGAAATGATGATTCTTGCTTAAATAAAATTATGCTACTAACCCTTTTGCATTTTATTTGGTAATTTTACAATACGCATGTATTGGTCTTAGTTACTATAAATACTTACATATATAACAGTCTTATATACATATATGGAGCCACAAATTTAAGGTTGCAAAACTCTTTCGTTTGTGTTTTGCCACTCAGAACTCCATGATATGCCTTTCTTTAATTTAATGCTACATGTTGGTGTAACACACATTTCTCTTTCTATATATATAACTTGAAGAATACATAACATGTGTTTAATTACATATTTAAGGTGTAAAGAATATTTGACACAATAATGGGCATCACTTCAAAACTTTAAAGTTTTATCTTTGTAAGAGGTTCAAGTTCTAGTTTAGTGCCTTTAACTTATTCACTTTGTTTTATAATTTCAAGAGATCATTTTCTTATTTAGTTTAGAGTTTGGACTTAGGGTTTTGTACCTTATAAGTAGTCTTGTTAGAATATCAATTGGACTAGATGAATTGAAAATATTTATAAAATAATAATAAATAAATAAATAAAACTAATTCTTCTACTTCTCTTCTCACCTTTGCTTCTCTATTTCTTGGTTCTACACCACATAGTCATGGCATATATTCAAAATGTTGGCTCACAGTCCATGAGCCACATTGACAATGCACAACTCCTTGTGTTTTGCTTTCATCACTAAAAAAAACTACTCTTTCTGTTCTAAAAAAATTGAAGTTACTCTTAAAAAAAATAAAGATAAATAGTGATTTTTTTATGATAGAATGAATAATTAAAGTCAAGGAGTAATGATAAGGTTCAATTAAAAAAAAAATATATTCATCTCCTTTAAAATAAAAAAAAATAACAATTAATGCGGAATGGAGGGAGCAATGCAATACAAGAAGGAATAATAGGCAAATTAACCCTTCCAAAATAAATTTCACAAACAAATACGCCCTTGATGAAACTTTTGTGGCAAACCACCCATGAACCTACAAATGGCAACAAATCTCCCCAAAGTGATGGATAATGTTAGTCAATATTTATAATTTATAATTTATAATTTATCTGATGTGGTGTGATAGGCTGACAAACATTAGTCAAAGATGTCCGTCAACTTTAGGGAGATTTGCTGTAGTTTGTAAGTACAAGCATGGATTTGTCATCAAAGACTCATTAAGGGCTTATTTGCTAGTAAAAATTATTTTGAGAGGCTTATTTACCTAGTATTCCAATAAAAGAATAGCTACCAATTAGCAGTTTTAGTTGGAAAATTGTATTAAAAATAAGGGTAATGATAAGTGTACAATTTTCTCGTATAACTTTTATATATCATTAAATGAGTTAATGCATATAATATCATAAGTCTCAATAAAATGAAACTATACATGTAGTATAATCAATGCTACTAAGTAAATCATGAACATGATATGATTAATATAATTAGTTAACTTCAAACTTTTGTGAGTCCAGCAGGTTATTGCCAAAATAACTTCAACACTTCTATTCCTTTTCTCCATTTTTTTTATTTGTCTTCAATTGTCATCTATTTTACATGATTCTTAAAGTTTCAATCTTCAACCAATTACAGGTTTATAAGGGAACTCTTCCCAATGGAAAGCTAATTGCGATCAAACGAGCCCAACAAGGATCAAAGCAGGGCGTGCTGGAATTCAAAACAGAGATTGAACTTTTATCTAGAGTCCATCATAAGAACATTGTTGGTCTATTAGGATTTTGTTTTGAGCGACATGAACAAACGCTAATATATGAATATGTTCCAAATGGTAGTTTGAATGAAACTCTATCAGGTATGTTCCTCCATTTCTTCCATTCTTGACCCTACATGAATTACTTAACAAGTTATTTAGATAGTACATATTTTTATAATTTATATTACTATTGTTACATCCTATCTATAGGAATGTCAAGAATCAGAGTGGATTGGACCAAGCGACTCAAGATAGCCCTTGATACAGCTAGAGGCCTGACATATCTGCATGAACTTGCCAATCCTCCCATCATACATAGGGACATTAAATCAGCTAACATATTATTGGATCAACACCTCACTGCTAAAGTTGCCGATTTTGGTCTTTCCAAGCCTATAAGTGATAGTGAAAAAGGTCATGTTACTACTCAAGTCAAAGGTACAATGGTGAGTGCTTTTGTACACCCACTTTTGTGTGATAAGAAAGATTTCCTATCTTCTACATAAATAATGGGGATTAAGAAGCAACATAGGTTTTTGCTGATCATAAAAAAGAAGCAACAAAGCTTATGTGTGATCAATAATGTTTGTCTTTATAGATAATAGTAGCATGATGTTTAAGAGGTTCTCTAGAATGAGCCAATGATAAAAGTTAATCAATCGTATTTCATTAGCTTAGAACCATTACTTAAATGAAGTATATTCACATTATAGATTCTATATCATTTCACTTCAAAGACTCAAAATCCTATATAAGCTAAACATTTTCAAAATCCTATATAAGCTAAACATTTTTGAAAATTTTGAGTATAACAAATTTATGAGGAAGAAAAAAGGAAGCTTTAGTTTAGTGACAATTCTTTATTGTGCTAGAAGAATTCCATCATGCCTGTGGTTTTTGTTATTGGTGTAGGGTTACATGGATCCTGAATATTATATGACCCACCAACTAACTGAAAAGAGTGATGTTTATAGTTTTGGGGTGCTTTTGTTGGAGCTAATAACTACAAGAAAACCAATAGAGCGAGGGAAGCATATTGTAAAAGAAGTGAGAATGGCAATGGATAAGGCAAAAGACTTGTATAGTCTTCATCAGATTCTTGACCCAGTCATTTTGGATGAAAGCCTAAAAGGTTTAGAAAAGTTCGTGGACCTAGCAATGAGCTGTGTGGAAGAATCAGGAGTTGATAGGCCTAAAATGAGTGAAGTGGTAAAAGAGATTGAAAACATCATGCAGATTGCTGGGATGAATCCCAACGTTGAGACACCCACAAGTTCATCAAGTTATGAGGGGCTATCCAAGGGAAGTCCCTTCCATCCATTCAGCAATGAATCCTCTGCTAATAGTAGCACATTTGTAGCTTCAAATTAAGGTTTGAACCTATATTGAGTTTGATTTTAGTTTTTAGAGCATTGAACAGCTTTTGCGTCTACCACTCAGTTTGACAGAAGGATCTATATATTTGTGTGTAAGAAAATTAAGACGTCTTAACATTTAAAATATTAATTAGAATGATTTATGAAATTATTTAAATGTTCTTAATAAGTTTTCTTTACATGTTGATTCATTATGAATATTTAAGTCTTTTTATAGATAATCTTAGCATTTAAGAATATATATATGTGTGTGTGGGTGTGTGTGTAAATGGGTTTTGAATTGTCTATCTTTCATTTGCATCAGACTGAAATGGATAGATATTGGCAAAGAATTATGTAGAAAGATCCTAAAATGCTTTAGGAGCAATGTTGCAGTGAGGCAATGCTTCGTAATTTTATTTTTGGTGTTTATTATATTTTGAAAATTATGTTGACAAATAATTACTTCCTCTATCTTAAAAAAAAATTGTTTTTTTTATTAAAAAAATAAAAAGATAACTATTTTTTAACTCAAAATTTGATTCAAATTAATTATTGTTAGTTAGACTAAATTTTTTTATTTTAATCTTATTATTATATCTTAATTTTAATTATATCTATCATATCACCATAATTATCTCAATTTTAATTATCTATTCTATCACTACAATTATCTCTGTCTCTTTTAATATTTTTACAATTATAA
>BPVZ01000020.1:393840-407188 GCA_020521535.1 Rubroshorea leprosula
GAATGAAGGGAAGAAGGTAGGATGGAGAAAGATGGGGTGTTATCAGAATTTCACAAAATTTCCTACCTGCAGCCGTAGCGTTATATCTCTTATCTTTTAGTATCTTAAATTAATAAAAACAGTTAATTAATCAAAATTAATTAAAGATTATAAATTTATATTTTTCAATTGGGTGAGATTATTTTCACACTCTATTTTGATAATGTCACACCTAAAATTATAAATTAACATCTTTACCCATCATTCTAAAAATATTACTTTTTTCTTTCCAAAACTACCCTTTTTTACTTTTCTTTACCCTTGCAGCTACAGCCCTCATACTATTTCATATCTTTTCCTTTTCAAAAATAAATTTGACTTTATTTTTCTTTTTCTTTAAAATAATCAAATTATTTTGGCAAAAAATAAAAAAACAGAACACAAATTCTGAATCAAATCATTCTTAATTATAATTGGAATGTAAATAATAAAAGAGTTAAACATCAATTATCAAATGTAATTAAAAAAACAAATATATAAATTAAAAATCACCCTCTAAAGAAAGTCCACATTACGAATTTGGCTAATATGTTGTACTAATAACTAGTACTGTAAACCCATCTGAATTAAAATTCACAACTTTTAAATTTCACAAACAATGTGCATCCAAGAAAGCACCCCATAAGGCATGAAAAGTTTGAAGAAAAATCTACTTTGGGTCATCCATCTGCACTCATGAAAAATTTGCTCTTCATTAGTTAATACAATTGAGACATTTCATTTTCTCCAGATTATCTAGTCACTTGATGATTTAAATTTATCTCTTGAGATTTCATATTAGATCAAAATAACAACTAATCTGCAAGCTAAAATAATAATTTTAACAACAGAAATTAAAATCCAATCACCTATGATATATATATATATATATATATATGCCTATGTATATATATATATATTAAGAACTCATAAAAAAAGTAGAAAAAATTTAACTTATATATAAAGAAAGAAGAAAAAAACAGAAGACGATGGCCCACCATGAATTAAGACAGGACAACTTTAAAAATAAACGAACAGAGAGAGGAGGCTGCGTGCGGCTCCGTTCAATGTAATTACAATATGAAGTAGAACGAGGGCTGCAGCGGCTAAGGTTAAAAGAAGTAAGAAAAGATAATTTTGGAAAGAAAAATATATTATTTTTAGAACGATGGATAAACAATGTCAGTTCATAATTTTAAGTATGGTATTATCAAAATAAGGTGTGACAATAACTTCACCCAAACATTGTATAAAAAAATTTTCGCAAAACATTATAAAAAGAAGCCTCAATCACATTTTGGTCTTTTTCTTCAGCTGGCAATCCCAGCTAGAACTAAAATGCCGGTAATAAATCCCTATAAATTATTTATAAATAATTCTTTAAAGTGACAATATTTACGAAACTCAAAATGTAACGAAGTGTGAAAACTGAATTTGTAAGATCAGTACAGGAATGGATTCCACAGTTGTTAAGAACAACAATCAGTATATACAAATATATCTGTGGTTATGAAATTTATGAAAGTTAATCATTAAACTTTGCTCTTTGTTTGTTGAGATTATTATTATTATCAGATTACAACCTGGAAATTTGCATGTCACAGCTACATTACAACCCTGCTGCTTTATCCAATAACTTGTCTGAAAGGTTAGCTATGATAAAACCTGCAAAAACCTGTATCCAACAAAATTTGACGAATGAAGTTCTTCATTTGCATACTACTAGAAGACATGAGGGCTGTAATTGAAGTTCAGAAATTAAAAGCTCCCAAAGAAAATAGAATCAACCATGTTGTGATTGCCACCAGAACGACTTTTCCATTCTTCAATCTGGTCTAAAGATCCTGGATAGAACATTTGGATTAAAATGATATTGAAAATAAGCATGCATGTACCTGAATGCAGCCGAAGATGTAGACTGCAGAGAAATGACGGCCGTGTATGACCATATCAGCTACCATTGCAAGGGGTATTGTCAAGGACATGCCTAGAGTTGCAACTAATGGATTTGTCCAAACAACAGAAAGGGCCCTGCATTTTTTTTTTTTTTTAAATATTGCATTGTCAAAGGAATCCAATGACATTTGTTTAGTCAGTCTGCAATGTGTAGCATAATGACAATATTTAATGTAAGTGGAAGCTGAGACACACACCAAAAATAGTCTGAAAGTACACTCCCAACAAAGCCATTAAACAACACTACTTCCCCAGTGGAAGCTGAATGTGGAAGCCTGAAAGGAGGCTCAATTCCAACAGCATTCAGTGGCCAAACTGCATGGAAATTGATAGGCAAGAGCAATGAGATAATAGGATATCGAATCCCACCTTCCCATCTTCAATTGAGTAGAGAAAAAGGAAAGGGGGAGGGGGAGGGGAAGGCTACCTACTAAAAGCTTTTCCTGTAAGTAGATTATTATCGATTTCTATGATCTATTTCTCAGTCAAGTAATACTTGTTTGAAATTTTTTTGTAAAGATGAAATAAATCTTATCTCTCAGAGATTACCAAGCTACTTACCAAGCCACCAAAGGCCAAGAAGAGTGAAGAGACCAATGTATCCAAAGAACTTCTGCACATCTACCTTTTCTCCTTCAGATCCAGCAGACTTCTTGAGAAGGACTGCATTAAAAATAGACTAGAGTTAAACAAGAAGCAATCTAACTAGACTAAAATTGATTATAAATTTCATTGGCAAATCTTACCTGTAAATAGTCCATAGGAAATTGCTGAGAGGAGACCAAAAATATCCCCTATAATAGAGTGCCTTCTACTCCTTTGGAAATGAACACCACATGGTTTAGAAAAAAGAAATTATAGAATGAAGAGGCAGTTTTTCTTTTTAAATTTCTTTTCAATAGTCAAAACACTTCACCCTATATGAATATTGCTTATAGAATATTAGGGAAAACCCCTGATTTAACCCATATTCAATATCTAGAATGCATAGCTTGGAAGAGGAGATGCAAAAATGTGGGCAAGGGAAGAGATGGAAAGGAATGGCCTTTAATAAGTTCAGGCTACATCTATCCAAGGAAGGATTACATACTCAGTGACACTAAGCATTTCATCAGATGCCCAAGTGTTCCCAACTGTGGTCATAGCAACACCAGCCATGCTTATAAAAACAGCAACCACTTTCACAATATTTATTGATTCCTGGCCAAGAAGAGCTCCAAAGAAGAGTGTAAAAAGCCCCGAAGTAGAGGTCAGGACAGTGGTACTCGCAACACTAGTATTTGCAAGAGCAGAGTTTGAGAGATACTGCAAGACATCAAAGCACTGAAATTAGCTATGCACATTAAGCAAGAAAAATGCATCCATGATTAACTCCATCATAATCCCATCAATATAGCTCATGAACTCAACTAAACCCATCATATAACCTTGATCAAACCATTTAATTCTTTTCCTCAAGTTGTTAGAATACGATTTTCAAAAAGATAAGACACAACTCAATCATCCATCTGTTAAAGTTAAACTATATAATATATCCCATGACCAGAATTCGGGAGGCCTGAGTTGCCCCTACAAGCTTCTCTAAAGCCCTAACAAACAACAACAAATAGGCAGAGGAAATCTTGTTACCTCAGTTATAAACCATATTGGGGCTAGGTATAAACTGCACTTGACAACTCCCCAAGAATTAAGTTCACCCGCAAGCTTAGACAAGTTAGGTTCATCTTTCTCACCACTGGCGTTGAAAGGCTGACCCTCTTCTCTTTCACTAAGATCCTTATCAGTTACAAGGCAGCTTCCGAGGTCAGCTTCTGTATTATATTGCAATTCATTGATTCTAAGAGGAACATCAAGCCCAGCTGAAGTGCCACCAAGCGCAGAATAGCCATTAAATAAGCTGCAGATCCAATCTTTTAAAACCGCAATGGGTAAATAAACCACCATAAGAGACACCCCAAGATACGTGAGTGCAAAGGGCTGATTATACTCTGCAAAGATCCTCTGCATCAAATAATTAGAGTGAGTGGGGCAATTTCACCAATCATTCCTAGGAAACCAAACAAACCTTGGAAACAGAGTAAACCAAGAATACACAGACCTGTGTTATCTCTGCGGAGGCGACCCATATGAACACAACCGTTCCAATCAACCCTAACCCAGCTTTGTACTTCCAACCCATCTTCCAAAACTCAACCAAACCCTATATTCAATACAAAAAAAAAAAAAAAAAAAAAAAAAAAAACGCAGACTTTGAAACCTGGGTTTGCTATAAAATCTTCCTCTCCATGTGAAAACTCGGGATCCCAGGAAGAATCATGGGAGAAATGGAGTATTATGTGATCCAAACGAGATGAATCTAAGATAAGAGTCTTAAAAGTTCCCAACTTTGACGAAAGTTTTCGCTGAGTTCGAAGAAAGGTGCCAGAAACCTTAGCGGCAAGTCCACGAGGCAGCAAGACAGGCGGGTAGTTTGACGTGGCATCAGATGAGTCTAGATGGTGGATTGTGTGACCTAGTGTGCTCTTAACTATGCTGAGCCTCTGACATGGCATCACACGTCAGCGTCAACACCTCCCTTAATTTCTTTTGGGCGCCAAAACAAGGACCTCCCTCTCAAAGGTTTTTTTTTTATTTTTTTACGTATCAATATCCGATAATCACGTTGAATTTTTATTAATTTAAAATCTAATCAAATCTTATAAGAGAGAAACTCTTCCTACACCTATTTCTTCTATTTTACTTTTATTAACCCTCTCGACATCTAAAAACCACATTAAACTCTAATTAATTCGAAATTGAATCGAATCAGACCTTATATAAAAAGAAGCTTTCTTGTCATTTGTTTTTTCATTTAGACTACTCAAACTCAAAATGTTGTTTAAAAAAATCAAACTCATTCTACTCAAACTAACAAGTTGTGGGATTTTACAAATATTTCTCCATTCATAAGACTCAAACTCAAAACTTTATTTAAAAAAAATTAAATTCTTTTCACTCATATCAACACTTCTCTTCCTGCTAATGATCAATAAATCTTAATTAAGAATTATGATTTTGAAAAAGTATTGTGCTGCTCTCTTAAACCGTACAAATTTAACTATCAAACAAAAATATACTCTCTAATATTAGCATTCGCTTTTCTGTTTAGTAATTCATATTTTGTAAAGCATACACTGTAAAATAAAAAACTTTTATGATTTTATGAGAAAAAATTTAGAATAAGAAGCAAATGCAAGGGATAGGACTGAATGAAATTTTATTAAAATAATAAAATTTCCCCAAAAAATAATAATATGCTTAATTATACATTTTCTGGGAAAACGGTTGTAACAAAATTGATTGGGTGGGGGTACAAGAATTAAGTGGAACACGAAAACTGGGGCACCAGATTTCTCTGTCTAACCAGTTCATGGAGATCATGAACAATCTTGAACACAGCATCAGGCCTTGCAAGCTTTAGTGCATTTTGAGACATGGCCTTCAGTTCATCTGCTTTGGGGCCAAACCACTGAGCAACGATGTTCGCTATCTCTTTTGGGGACTTGGAGAATTTCCCACATCCGTTTTCTACCACATATGGCACATTCCCAACCTCCTGTAAAAATAGATTAAAGGTTCTGACTGAGTTAACAATGTTGTCGTTGTCAGAGGATTCATTATACATAATGTTTCGTTTTATGAAGCTCAAATGATGTTTTTGTTTTACTTACTTGCCCTGCAATGTAATCATTTAGAATTATTGGGAGGCCTCGTATCATGGCTTCTGCAATTGTCCCCGGTCCAGCCTATAGAAGCAAAGTTACTATTAGTTGATGACTAATGATGAATTAAGAAACATGCATACTGATACACCTATCATTAATGTCATTAGACAATTACCTTAGTGATAATGCAGTCACAAGCACCCATACATTCCTCCATTTTAGTAACAAATCCTTTGACCTGCATAAAAGAGAACATCTTAACAACTCTACTTCGGGCATATGGTGCGCGTGCAATAGCAAGCCGATATTATAAGTTATGTACCTTTCAATGCTCATGTTTTAATGTTTTATTCCTCCATTTCCACAATAGCAAGTCGATATAATAACAATCATAACATGCACAAGTTCTAAAATCATTAATAGTTCTGCATGGTTCTTCAGAATTTACAGTTAAAAGTTGAAACATGCTTTTGCATGCTTAACATATACATTCAAATGGTGGAATTAGTCAGAGTCTTTAGAAAGCCATTGGTATAATTTAAGCCAGTAGAAGTTCAAGTGGAAATATGTCCTCGTCATTCTTCAAGGTATAGTGGTCTTGTGGATTACATGCAATATAGTGAAGAAGCAGACAAATAATTACCATGCAACATGGATGCAGTCAAGTCTCATGGTAAGTTAATACCTTGACAGGAATTTCCCAGTCAATTGAAAGCAATTTGTTTGCAAGTTTTTTATTATGGCCACATATCACAAGGACCTGACCAATTGGCTCTCCAAGATTCTCATCATATAATGCATCTCGAAGTGCCCTGGCTGTAGCCTCAATGGGCCCCATCCCTTCTCCTCCTCCCATCAGCAAAACAGCTGGAAGATCCTCATCCATTCCCAATTCTCTCCTCAACTCAACCTAAAATTATTGAAATTAAACTTGTCAGTATCATTTTCACCAATGTAGAGGTAAAGAAGACAAGGAGCTGCTAGGGAGGAAGGGAAACTCTACTCAAGCATCAGTTCACTGTCACTGAATAAAGAACTCATATCAAGTTCACATTTCAAAAATCAACCAAGTTCAGGCCAGCAATTTGCTATTTGGACTAGAGATCTCTCCTACAGAACGTATTTAGAACTCATGTCCATTCATTCAAAGATGGGGATACTAAGAATAAAGTATCCATGCAAGAATAAGAAGATGGCTAACAAAAACTTAAAAGTTAATTAGTTCAAGGGTAACCAATGAACCTTTGGTCGAATGGGCTTCACAAAGGAAGGTCTCACAGGAAGGCCATAAACCTTTATTTGGGAAGGTTTCAGTCCAGCTTTCAACGCCCTTTTCTCTACTTCTGATGTTGGGCAGTAACATCTAGTTACAAGCTTATGGAACCTAAGAAAATGAGATTCAAGACCAAAATTACACAAAGAATAACTGAAAAATAAGAACTATGAAGCAGAACTGAGCCAACCATGTAGGATGACAAGTGCTTAGATCTGTGACCACTGTGGTAAAAACTATCTTATTCAGTAGACCCTTTGCCCTCAAAATTCTAAGCGGAACATGTTGCATTAGTGGATGCACACTAATAATAATGTCTGGCTGATACTTCATCAATCCTTTGGCAACCTCTCTGTAAGAATTCAGAACAAAAAGAATCAGACAAGACTATTTTCCACAAAACACAATAACAACAGTATAAAGATTTTTGCACTTCTGAAAGAGAAAAAAAAAATGGTATTCATTTTATTTTACAGGATGGAAGAACTGAAGCAAGTATAACTTGGTTTTTTGACATCTTTTCCCCTCAGCAAGGAAATTCTAGAGTGTCTTTACAGCAAGTAAGGTAAGGCAGATGTTTGCTGATAATTAAGCACTTCAAAGTCAGCTAGGAGAAAAAGACACAGCCACCTCTAAGAACAAGGGTGAGGTATAACACGACTCAAAAATATCAGAACATTGATAAACCATATAATACATTATACAGAGGAAACAAACAAAACAGCCAACTTTCAACTAATACATCAAGTAGCAAGAGGACAGACAATTGTTGATACTTAGGGCATTACATTTTCCCTATGTCCAGCAAAGACAAATTTGACATCGTGGCTGCTTCATGTCAAGAAAGGGCACATAAATCACATGACAATTTGTTGACAGCCTGATATATTACTCCATTTCGACTGTAAATCATTCATAATAGACCAACAGGATTCCAAGTAACTACACAGAAATTACAGCCAAAAAAAAAAAGGGGAGGTAACTACACAGAAAATACCAAAGAGTTAACCGTCTGATGAGGACTTCGGACTCCTACCTAGCTATAAACGTTGAAGTTGCAGCAAAATTAGATTGATGAACCACCCGAGGAGCAGTTCCATAATATGTCATTTTCCATAATGATCCATGTTTCACTAAGAAATTATAGCTCTTTGGAAGCTGGTTAAATGGCCAGGGCGTATGATCTGTCCATAAATCCGTAACAAAAACCTGCAATAGGCAGGCTTTTAAAAACAGAACATGATCATTAAATATATAAATACTTACGCAGCAGCTGATTTCTTTCACAAAATTTTCTAACCAGCATGCATAAAACATAAAAAGGAAGCAGAAAGGCAAATGAGCTTCAAAATTTTTCCTTGAGGCAGAAAAGCAAAGACGAGATTTTGCTTAATTCAAACACAACAAAACTAACCTGATACCCATCCCCAAATTCCTCGTTAAACGCAGCCTTAATAGCTTCTGCAGACGCTCTGTGACCCCCACCAGTGTCACTCATCAAAATCAAAACTTTCTTGGGGCTTCCGTTTTCGACTCCATTCAAAGGCAAACCCTCCACCTCCAAAACGCCACACCCATCTTCCGACACCCCGTTACTCTCCCCAGAACCCACCCGAACCGAAGCAAACCCAATTGGGATTCTATCACAGTGAAACTTAATAACTCTATTGAACTCATTTACAATCCTCCCAATGCCGGAAGCAGCGCTATTCCGAACAGTCGCATTCGAACTGAACGAAACAGCTCGACGCCTATTCACCGAGCCCCTAAACGCAGCAAAATGCACGAAATTTGGCTTAAAAGAAGAGAACCCATCTGAGTTCGATAGGTGAAACTTCCTGTTAAAAGCAAAATGACTCAATTGGGTCACCAAATCGAACACAGGGATTGGGTCTTGGCTCACTGTTGATGGGTTTTGCATTATGGGCATTGTTGTTGAGTTGCAGAGTCGATGAAAGAGGTTTGCAAATCAGTCCATGACAGTCTTTATCGAGTAATAACGAGCTAAAGAAAAAATTATAAAAAAAAAAAAGGGAAGGGGGGGGAAGAATTAAAATTTTAGGGTTTTAAGGATTGTGGCTTGGAAACTCAAGAGGAAATCCCGGGGATAGTTTCGTAGCCACAAAGAAAGGATTTAGGAATTAGATTCTGAGGATCGAAAGAGAAATACTCTTCGGACAAAACAACAGAACCATCTTTTATTTGGGTCGGTTCGGGTTTTGTTTGTTTGTCCACCAGACAACCTCCGTATATCCGTCGTTCCGTCGTTCCGAAATTGGAAATTAGGAATTGACCGACCGACCGACCGACCATCCGGTTGTACATGTACTTGTGTTCTTACGAGAGCGGTTTCACCGTCTCCATGTGTGAATTTGATATCAAATTGTAAAGGTTAAAATCTCATTTTGATCCTTAAATTATTATATGAACTCTTGATTTGGTCCCTAAACTTAAAAAATCATTGATTTAATCTTTATTGTTTACTATTTTTATCCTGATTTGATCCTTCCGTTAAAAATTTGCCTACGTGTTCTATTATTTGATGTGAGAAAGATGACATGTAAAATTATTTTAACACGGATGTATAGCATGCCAAAAATAATGATATGGCAAGAAAAAACATTAAAAAAAATTTCCTTCTCTTTTTTTTTCTTTCTTCCTTTTTTTTTTTTCTTTTTGTTGGGTTCTTCCTTTTCCTTTCCTTTCTACTACCATAAACTCTAACACCTGAAACCACCTTTGATTTTCTTCACTAAATCAATTCATCTTCTTCTCCCTTGATTTTCCTCACCACTTTCTCTTCCAGATCTAGTTGTTCATTGCCCATTGCTTGTGAACCTAACAAATCCAAAACACCGCAAATCAAATCTCAAAATCTACCCCAATCCACTGGAATATAGCTCTTTTATGTAAAGGCAACAGTAACAATAAAAGCTTCTTCAAGGGAATGAAGAAAGCAATAAATTAATACCCAAAAAATAAAAAGATGAAAAATAAAACTTTTTAAAGCTCTATTTGTTTCTTGGGAAAACAGAGGGATAATGGGTATAAAAAGGAGACATGCGCAAAACCTAAGGGGAAAAGACGATGAAAGATTCAATAGCAAAAAATGGTGAATCTGAGGAAAACTCAAGCTAAGACACAAGCTCAGATCTTCTTTATCAACCATCATGTTTTCTATTTCACCAAACAAGATCCAAGAAACAAAGTATGTTTCAAGATTTCAGATTTAAGAGGAAAAAAGGAGACAAGTTGCCAGGTTCCAAAGAACCCAATGGCTACTGGGTTTGAAGTTCTTGGCTCTGCTTCCTTGCTCTGCCTTGGGAATCTCAAATAGTTGAGAAAAGTATAAAGGTTTGCAAAAGGCAAAGGAAAGACCAACGAGGGGTTGGATCAAGTGGTAAGCGGCTTGTTCTAGCTTAAGTAAGATCTCGAGTTCGAGACCTTGTGCACACAGCAGTCCCCGCTGGGAGACTCACCCACCATTTCCAGGTGCACGACGCAGGTCGAGTTCAGATTAGTCGGGGCGAAGCCCCAGATACCGGGCGGGAAACCAAAAAATAAAAAAATAAAAAGGCAAAGGAAAGAAAGAGGAAAGAGAACCGATTTGGTGTTGGGGAAAGGAGAGAGAAAATGTAAGGATTTAGATTTTAGAGGTTGAAGATAAGGGTAATATAGTCATTTTATTATGTTTAAAGATTATTTAGATAATTTTTTTTGGCCAAGTCATGTATTTTGCCACATTATAATTCCACGTATTTTATTTATTAAAAAGACATGCCCTTGCCATTAGTTAACATGTCACGTCAACAAAATTTTAATGAAATGATCAAATTAGGGTCAAAATAGTAAACAGTAAGGATCAAATTAGGAATTTTTTAAGTTTAAGGATTAAATCAGGGATCCGTACAATAATTTAGAGACCAAATGGGGTTTTACCCAATTTTAAATTTTAAATTATTTATAATTTTTTTATAAACAATTTAATAGCGTTAATATCATTATAAAAAATTATTCTTATTAATTTTTGTTTAATATAAGCTTTTTATTTTATAATTTAAACTGTATCAACTTATAAAATAATTATTATTAAATAAGAAACAGCTTTTAATATTAAAGAGTTTATCCTCATTTAATCATTTAAACTATGTAATTTGAATTGTATAATACCTTTTATTGTTATATATAACTATAACATTAACATCCTACTAAGGTGTAACATTAATTTAAGATTATCATCTTGAACTGGTCCTTTGATCTAATGGTTCGTCCCCAAACTTAAGTGTTTGGCTGCTGTTGGTAGAGATTTTGATTTTCACTAATTACTTGAAAATTTTTTCCTTTTCCCATAATTCTCATGTTTAAAAAAAAATGATTAACATCTTAAGATGTGGCGATAATGACAAAATATTTAAATCCATCTCTCAAAGTATAATAACAGAAATGGATCCATCTCTAAACAAAAAATGAGGACAAATCTACTCATAAAATTTTTGAATTGGACAAATCGTCTTAAATTTAACATATAACATCATTTGACGTCAGTCATTTGCTAATTTATTATATCGCTAATAAGTTCATTGTTAACAAATTATTGATATCAAATGATATTACATATTAAATTTAAGATGATTTATCCAAATAAAAAATTTTATAAATAAATTTATTTTCTTTTGTGTTCAAACGTAAATCAGTCCTACCACTATTCTTTGAGGCGAATTTGAGTATTCCGGCTAACCATAATAACATTGCAGCAACGTCAAAGCTTTAACTTGACCAACGTAAGTTAGCAATTATTATTCACATTTTACTAATATTATTTATTTAGTTAATGTAATTGAACAAAACGACCACTAGAAGGCGTTGTCAAAGTCCGTCCACTACTAGCATGTAAGAAATGCATTGTATTGGTTGGGGTTTCATTTTCTAACATGTGAAGTTCGTGACTTTGATCTGGTCTCAAATGTGATCAAAGAACGCACAACAAGATAGCGATGCGAATTTCAAAAGTTGAATTTATTAGTAAAATAAATATTATTTTATAAATTTAATATTTAATATTTAATATTTAAAAAATTAATTTTTTAAGAATAATAATAAAGAAATATCAAATTTTAAGACAAAATTTTAATCAAATCTCAAAAGTTAAATTTATTAGTAAAATAAATAGTATTTTGTAAGTCCAGTACTTGGAGGTCAATTGACCTCCCTACAAGGCATGACGTGCTTAAGACTAGTTGAATTTGGGTTTAATCTTAAGTCCCCCCTTCCCTATCCCTCGAAGAAAAATTCTCATTGTTAAAAAAAAAAAAAGTATTTTGTAAATTTATCTTTTAAAATTAGTATTTAAAATTTTAATTTTTTAAGAATAATAATAAAAAAATCAAATTTTAAGATGAAATTTTAATATTAATGATATGATATGAGTTATATCATTAAATTAATTAATATATACAATCTTATGAATTTTAAAAAAATAAAAAAGTAGTTATTAAATAATATAAAATTTATCTTTTAATATTTTAAATAATATAACTTATACTACATTATTCATTTCATATTTTAATTTTAAATTTTAATCTTATTTATCATTATTTTTCCTTTAAATACATTAAATTAATATTAAAAATATATTTTTAAAATTACTTAAAAATAATTAATTTTAAAGTACGCAAAATTTAATCCAAAAAGACTCTAACCGTCCAAGCCCAAATAAAAATTGGAATTAGGCATGGCAGCCCCATGTGGTGCATGTGACATAAATTATGCGACTTCAGAAATTAAAAATCGCACCGACCACACAACCCACGTTCGTATAACTTTGTCTTCACATTTGCCTAAATGAATTATGCCCACCGTTGTCAAATCATATTCCTTGAATATGGAACGAAAGGTGCTAATAACCGCTTTATGTATCAGAAATATTTTCATAATATTGAGTTTATATATTTGGGTTTTATTTTGTAGGAGATTTTTTTTTTTATATACTAACCTCTCGATATCCGATAATTATGTTAGATTCTAATTAATTTAAAATTGAGTTGCGTCAAAGTCAATTTAAGGAAAGTTCTCAAAGTATATGTTTTTTTATTCATAAAATTCGAACTCAAAATCTTATATAAGGAGAGTAGAACTCTTTCTACTCGAACTAACAGGTGTTAGTGGGAGTTTTTCTTTTTTTCTTATCAATTATAATGTCTTTAAATCAATTTATATATATCTCAAAACTAATTTTTTTCCAAACTAATCAAAAAATAAGGTAGGAAATAAAAATCCTCATTAATTAAGTCACAATTTATTGGGTTATTAACTTTTTTTTTGGGCTTTTTTGGGTTCGAACCTATCTTATTAATGTTGCCCATGTAATGCGTAGATTTTTTTTTTTTTTTTAATGTTA
>BPVZ01000020.1:410440-424259 GCA_020521535.1 Rubroshorea leprosula
ATGAAAATTCATTCTCTCTCGTTCAATTTGCTGTTTCCTTCGCCATAAATTTGCATGATTTCCTTTTAATTTTCGTTATATAATTGTGTTAGGTCCATGAGGAGCTTGTTCAAGCGATTAAACTTGCAGAAGAAGGGCTTCTGCACCTGAAGCGCGCGAGATTGCTTCGAGAAGTTGATTCCGCGCTTCAAGGTTCCAATCGGGTCGTCGAAGATGTGAAGTCCGAGCGTATTGATCCGACGGACGTTGAACCAGAACCATTGGAGGAGGAAAGCTACCCTGTTGGCTCGAAATGTAGGTTTCGGTATACGGATGGGCGGTGGTATAATGGGCAGGTTGTTGCAGCAGAAGGTTCTGATTCTGCAAGGATTTCTTTCTTGACTCCTACCTCAGAGAAAATGTTGGTATGTAGATATTGCTTTTATAAGATAAGCGAGGAAGGAAAAGGAGATTCTTAGGTTTTGCATGAAGTTATTGATAATATGTCATCCATAAGGTTAGCTGACATTCAATTGTCTAAGATTAGAGAAGCTTCTTTGCAAGACTTATGTCGACATTGTTATCGAAGCCGTCCTTCACTTTGTTAATTGATGAATTAAGTCTGAATTTAGTTAAGCTAGTTGGTGAATCTTGAGGGCTTTCTCTGTTGGATAGTTTTTGTTCAACTAGTAGATATGAGGGGTTTCCATGTGCTATAATTGGGTTCTTGCATCTTCCCCATCCCATACACAATTGAAGTACTCGTTTTTGTAATGTTGACCTTTATTTATTTCTATTATGATAGATTTATTTAATTATTCTTTAGGCTTTGACATATGCTTATATAAGTGGTTGTTTGATGAAAATATGTTGTTTCATATTCTTCATTTCTCTTACTTGTGTTATTTGTTTCATTTTCGATTATCTCTAACCTTGCTGGTTTGTAATTGTCTGGTAACTGAGACTTGGATAAGATTTTGCTAAGGCATGAAGCAATTCTTGGTTAAGCTATGATTGTTGTAACTTTCACTGAATTGTATATTGGTTTATATTACAAACTGAAATAAGTTTGGTTTTGTCAATCAGTTACTAATCTAGGCCACCCTAGTGCAGATTTGCAAGTTCTTCCTGCAACAACGTTGTCGATTTGGTACTAATTGCCGCCTATCACATGGTATGTTTCAGTTTTCTCTATTCCACTAGACTGCTACATCTCTGGCACTACTCACTGAAATTCACTGAAATTCTTATTCCTTTTTAATCTATGCATCATTCTTACACTCAAGGCTATGGGTGATGTGATATGAACTGGAGGACCAGCCAACCTATATATATTCTGGAAAATAAGAAATAAATAACAAAACCCTCTTATGTATAAATTGTACATTCTAGATGGAAAATAAGAAATTTGTTAACATTATTCAGGTGAAATAAGGGAATTAGATACACCTCCTAGTTACATTCTTTTCTTTTCTATTATTGTGGTTGTAAATTAGTTTTGTCTTTGGAATTATTTTCAAGTCAATGTTTTTCGTAGATCTGTGATATCTATCTTCATCCTTATAATGTTGCAGCATAAGCTTTGGCAAATTTGGTTGTAGTTCTATCAGTGTAACATCTATGGGATTGTTAGCTTCTTTTTATTTTATTTTATTTTAAAAAAAAAAAATTTTCCTTTAAAGTTACTTGCATTTGTTTGTTGCACTTAATAGTTATATGTTTCTTGGACAGGAGTTGATGTCCCAATATCCTCCCTGAAGAAGTATATCCCAACAGTGTGGCATCGATCAATGGTTGGCTCCAGTATTTTAGCAATCTCTGATAGTAAAGTTGGCATCTGGAAGCAAGCTGAACTTGAGTCGTGGAATGATGATCTCAGAGTAGGGAAGGTAGTTTTCCAAGATGATGGAAGCTCCACTGAGCTTGGAATGGAAGCGCTGACACTATCTGAGTATGCACAAATGAGTGATGAAGATGAAAGTGATCTAAGCTCTGAAGAGTCTGATTCTAGCGACTACGAAGAAGATAGCTTGCAAGGTTTAGGTTTTCTTGAAAGCTCTGCATTACAGAAGGGCATCCAGACTGAAACTGCTATTTTTGCCAAGTGGGAAAATCACACAAGGGGCATGGCTTCGAAGATGATGGCTAATATGGGTTATCGGGAAGGGATGGGTTTAGGTGCAACTGGCCAGGGAATACTGGACCCCATCTCTGTTAAGGTCCTTCCTGCTAAACAATCTCTTGATCATGCCCTACAGTCTCATGAAGGTGATGAAAATAAAGAGAAAATAGGGAAGAAAAGAAGCAGGGGTGGTAAGAGAAAGCGTGAGAAAAAGTTTGCAGAAGCAGCTCGTGCTGCAAGAGATGAAGAGGAATCTAGACCAGATGTTTTTAGTCTCATCAATTCCCAACTAGCAAAGCATGGAGAGGCCTTGAATGGTGGATCAGCAGTGAAACAGCAAAATAAAAATTCAGGAGAGAAGAAAGTAGACAGGCGGGCACTGGTCGCATATGATAATGAGGTGACGGAACTGAGAATGCGAGTTGTGAAGCTTGAGGAAATGGCGAACAGAAACAGGAAGGAAAAAGTGGTTTATGAGGCTGCCATGAGGAAGTTGAATGAGACCCGGAATACATTGGCAGAAGCAGAGGCTGCTCAGGCATCTGCATCAAATGCAGTCACCAGCAGAGAAAAAGAGAAGAAATGGCTTAAGTTCTAATATTCCATACATGACTTAAATTTTTGTAGTGCTATAATTTAGGATCATCTATTCCTTTGTAGTGGATAGATTTCATCCGGAGAAGAATGTAAGAACCTAAAAAATCTGTAGTGCTTTGTCGATATGAACAAATTTTCTTTGGCCCAATGATACAATGAATTGGGAAGCCATTGTAATCAAATCTTTCTGTTTTCAATGAATGGAACTTGTTGCCATATAAATGAAAGATAAGCTTCATTTTTTGCCAAATTATATATTTGGTTAGGGATGTTTTAACATCAACAATAAGAGATTACTCAAAATTTTTATGTAACTATGGTAATATTTTTTTATTAAAAAGCATTTTATAGTTCAAATTACCAAAATTGTAAACGGTAAAATATAAATTATTCGAAGAAGGGATAAAGAATGTCCTTTTTAAAAAAAAATCAAAATAATATAATTATAATATCACTTTTTTTTTAACATTATTCAATTTGGGGGGAGTGAGGATTTTTTCCACATTTGTTACTGTTCGCTTACAATACACGTCGTTTTAGGAAATTGGGGGCGGGTCCTGAAACGGGTCTGACGTGGACCACTCCGGCAACCTCCGTGCCGGACGGTCGGATATTTTCCACTTTCTCTCCTCTTTTCACCTTTCTTCCTCCCCAAGAATCTCTACTTTAGTCTTGTCGTGTGTATAAACCCTACTTCCTAGGTTTAACGATTTATCTGTTTTCTTTTTCTTCTTCAGAATCTAACGCAAGAAGCTTGCGTATTTCCTACTTCTGGTCAATGGGTGAGGATATCCGTGCAAATGTAACGATCGGAGCGTCGGTGATTCCGGTTATCAACAAGCTGCAAGACATTCTCGCTACAGTAGGTGGCGAATTGTCGAAGATATCCCTGCCGCAGGTGGTGGTCGTCGGGAGCCAGAGCAGTGGCAAGTCAAGTGTGCTCGAGGCGTTGGTCGGCCGTGACTTCCTGCCCCGTGGATGTGATATTTGTACTCGGAGACCCTTGGTTTTGATGCTGGAGAACAGGGCTCGGACGCCGGAGGATGATGGGAGGGAGTGGGGTGAGTTCCGCCACTTGCCGGGGAGGCGGTTCCATGATTTTTCCAAAATTCGCAAAGAAATTCAGGTTTGTTTCATATACTAAACTCCAATTAGGGAAATAAAGCAGCTATCGAAGTTACATTCGCCAAGAAATTGAGGTTCTTTTTTGGGTTGGTGCAGGCTGAGACTGAAAAAGAAGCAGGTTTTAACAAAGGGGTTTCAGATAAACATATTCGGTTAAAAATATCTTCCCCAAATGTCCTTAACATGACCCTTGTTGACTTACCTGGCATTACTAAGGTTCCTGTGGGGGATCAACCCAGTGATATAGAAGCTAGAATTAGGAGAATGATAATGTCCCATATCACGCAAGAAAACTGTATCATATTGGCAGTTAGTCCTGCAAATTCTGATTTGGCTACTTCTGATGCACTGCAGATAGCAAAAGAGGCTGACCCAACTGGTAGGTGTAAAATTTATGGTTGCATGCATGTGTTAATGTATGGATGTGTTTGTATCTGCCCTTTTTCTATAAGTAAGTTAGTTTGCATGTTTATAGCTCTGTATTCATGAATGGAGTGTGGGTCTATCTATTTCTTCACTTTTGGTACACTGCTGGAGTGATAGACTGACATACATTTATGAACAGGTTCTCGGACGATTGGTGTAATCACCAAGGTTTGTGTTATTCTAATCCAACAGAGAAATCTTCTTCATTCTTTAAAACATTTTCCATCTTGATATTGTGATGATGTTACATGACAGTCTTTCTCTGCAGCTTGATATTATGGACAGGGGTACTAATGCCTGTAACTTTCTGCTTGGAAAAGTTGTTCCACTTAGACTTGGTTATGTTGGTGTTGTCAATCGCAGTCAGGAGGTATAATGATCAAGAGTTACTATTGATTGTAATTTTTTGTACTACATTATTGAATGTATGTGTGTGCATGTCCATATTTGTCTTTGTAGTTGATACCCTTTTTTCTATCATCATTATCTGCTGATTCTACCTTTTTGCCCTTGTTTGCAAACTTGTAGTTGTAAGAATTATGATTTGAGACACTATCTAATTTCATTTGTCTGTTACAGGATATCAATAAAGAGCGAGGCATTCAAGAAGCACTTGCATATGAGGAGCAGTTCTTCCGTGATCATCCTGTACTTTTAATTCCTCAAATTATGTTTTTGTATTTCGTTAGTCCCTCTGTTTTGCAAGTAATCTGAAAACTTCGTACGTCCTTGATGCATGCATATTGCAGGTGTATAATGGTCTCTCAGACCGATGTGGTATTCCCCAATTAGCAAAGAAGCTGAATCAGGTCAGTTTATAGCCTCTCTTCTTCCCATATCAATATTGTATGTATTTTGTTAATCATTTCACCTGACACTTCTAGAGTTGAATAATTTATTTTGTTGAATAAGTTGCATGTTAACATTTATATATATATATATATATTTTATGGGAAACATTTATATTTATAATTTTATATTGGTTATGCTTAACAAATTTAGCAGTTAATTTAGAAAAAGGCAGGGTGGTTACAATATCCTTTAGCCCAACTATTTTCTAAATTCTGCCTCTTTAGGTTAAAATGCTCGATCTTTTGGTTTACTTTCCTTTGAAACTTGTTGAGAACTTTTATAGCTAAAAAAATTTCATTTTAGAATTGAAAATATGTTGGTGAGCATATGGAATATCCAATGGGGAAAATAATAAGAGATAATGTAATTTTCAGCTGCTGAAGCAATTATTTCTTCTGTTTCCATTTGACTTCTTACACTCTTCATTCTTGGTTGCATCTATTTGTCTCTCTCCAGATCCTGGAGCAGCATATCAGAACAGCCCTCCCGAGTTTGAAGGCTGAGCTAAATTCATATATGGCATTAGTTGCAAGAGATCTGAAGGTGTATGGTGAAGTTGTGCAATCTGAAGTAAGTTCGCCTTTATAAATTATGAGTTAATATTTTCTGGTTGTTTGATTGTTTGGTAGGTTTGACTGATCTTCAGAGAAGTTGTCTCTCTGTATGGTTCTGCTGTTGTGTATGATGTACTCAAATGGTCTTGGATAAAATACAGTTCTGATTTCAGAATATCAGGTAGCATAATTAATAATAGTAAGTTAGATGCATTAAGTTCGTTTTGTGGTGATGTTTCTTTGGGATTTTGCAATGAATGAAAACTCGCCATTTGTATTTTTCTAGCAGATTAAAAGTGGGAATACTGATAAAAGTTTTTAAGACATGTGATGTGCAAGCGGCTCTTTCTTTCTGATTACCCTTATTCCTGAAAAGAAAAAAAAAAAATTCATTAACCTTTTCTTTCATGATGTTTGAGTATGTTTTAAGACCAAAGTGATCATTTTGGTCCCAGTATTATTTGAGTATGATGTTTGCAATTGTATCTGATGGCACTGACCTTGGGGATCTAAACAACAATTCTTTCCACTTGGAGCTATTTGCTTCTTGTTTTAATTATACATGCACATATGCTTTAATTTGTGATCACAGATATACAGAAAAGCATGTTTATGGGATGGAGCTAACATTTTCCTTTTTGAAAGTTTCACTTTGTTATGGATATTCTCTCTACATGTTGATCTCGTGCTCTTATCCAGGCAGAACAAGGAATGATGCTATTGAACATTATTAAAAGATACTGTGAAGGTATCTCTTTTTCCCAGTAAAGAAGCTTTTGAGGTTCTTTTCTATATATTGTATTTTTCTAATAGTCTCCTGGAAATGTTTCTTTTCTCTTTATGAGTGGGTTATCACTAGTTTTGCTGTCTAAGATTTTCATTTAGCATATGTAATTCTCATCAATCCTTTTGGTCTTATCCTATTCATGTATCTCCCACCAGTTTCTGTATAGCCTGCCATACTCCTGATCTTGACTGATATTGTCTAAAGATGCTACAAGGGTTCTTTCCCCTTTCTTCTGTTTGCAAGGGGTGAGGACTCAAAGTGGGAGGAGGGAGAGGGTGAACTGAGTGTCTTTTTGATGATTGATTATTATTTTGGTCATTTTATTCTGTTCTTGATTAATTGATACATCTCAATTCTCAGAGCTCTGTCTCACTCATCTTATTATTGGTTTGTATGATTGCTGTTCTTTACTTCACTCAAATTTGTAATCTCTAACTTATTTTCCTATCTCTTTGGTTCAACTTTGTTACCTACTGCTTTCTTCCCTCCATTTCTTCTGATGTTTCTGATTTCTCCTTCCTGTTTCCTTCTTATTGTTTGACAGATTTTTCTGCTATGGTGGATGGAAAAGGTCAGGAAATATTGACTTCACAGTTGTATGGGGGAGCTAGGATCCACTATATTTTTCAGTCAATATTTGTGAAGACATTGGAGGTACTGTTTGATTTTGACATGAACCTCATGTAATTGACATACTTCTTATGAAACCTGAGGCATATAGCTTTTAAATGAACACAATTTTTTAGTGCATTTATGTTACTCTCTTATTTTTGTCTTTTGAAAATGCCAAAAATTGCTTTCTGCACTAGTGATACTGAATCCTTGTTTACTGCCTTATTAGCCAAAGAAAATCAGTTTGACTAACCTGTAAAGGCTTGCATGGTTTCATTTTTAATTTTCTAAGCTACATTTTCTGAAAATTAGGATCAGAAATGGGTTTCTAATATTTTTCTTATTTGAGCATCTGTAAAAAAATGTCTGGAAGCAGCCTTAAGAGAAAGAAAAAAACTGTTGAAAATGGAAATATTGTGTGCTTTTTTTAGTCCTTGATATTGATAACCAGGAGGAATTCTTGGATATAGAAAGGAGATCAGTCCTTGTTTTCCACTGCCTATTAACTGTCTGTTACCACTTGTAGGATATAGATCCTTGTGAAGATCTAACTGGTGAGGATATTCAAATTGCCATTCAAAATGCCACTGGTCCAAGAAGTGCCATATTTGGGCCAGAAGTGAGTGCAATGAATAATAATGTTATATGTGGTTGTTTTCATCTTTTCATATGTAGGCTTCAAGACTAATTTTTTAATTTTTTAATTTTTTTTATTTTTATTCGATTATTATTATTTTTTGGGTTTCAGGTTCCATTTGAAGTCTTGGTTAGAAGACAAATTTCTCAATTGTTAGACCCTTGTCTTCAGTGTCTCCAATTTGTTTATGATGAACTGATAAAGGTAAGTAAACTGCCAGAGTAATAAACTGTGCTTTGAATTTTATCTTCTTATTATGAGCTTCAAGACATGGATATGAAAAAGAAAAATATTCCCTGCAGATGAGTCGTACTTGTGAGTCAACTGACTTGCAGAGGTTTCCATTTTTACAAAAGCATTTAAAGGAAGTTGCTGGGAAGTTCTTACGTGATGCTGTTAGGCCTGCTGAGAGAATGATAGAGAACCTGATTGAGATGGAGGTGATTGATGTCTTTTTCTCATTTCTTTATCTAATAACTAAAACTAGTATTAGATCGTAAGCAGAAGCTCTTCAATGTATGAACCACAATCTCATATCATGTGCAGGTTTGTGTTTCATAATGATATGAGATAGAAAATGTAAGATTAGTTTAAATGCTCAAACTTGTTATAAATTATAAAACTAAATTTGTTATAAATTTCCTTTTGTCATTTTTCCAGACTAGATGTAATTTGTTACCTATGATTGTGAAATTTTAACATTCTTTGAGTTCTTGCAAATTTCAGATGGGTTATATAAATTCTTCACATCCACAATTTATAAGTGGGAGTAAAGCTGTTGAGCTTGCCATGCATCAGATAAAATCATCACAGGTATTGGGCAGCATTTCATTAGCTTTTTGGATCTAAAGCTTGTCCAGAATAAGATATGATCATTAATCTAAAAGATAGAGTAAAATTAATCAGAATTTAAATTTAAATTTTATAGTTTATCAATATTGAAAAACAGATTGGAACTTGTATAATTTATGAATTGCCTGTCCTACCAAAGTGTAGGGGTTATGCAGATTTAAGTAAGATTTATTGCATGTACTTTTTCATTCAGGAGAATAAGGATGTTGAAAGGGTACCTACAACTGAGAAGGGCCAAAAATCTTGGACTGGTCGTGGTAGATCGGTTGTGAATTCTGTTCCTAACCACGTATTGGTTCTTACTTTAAATCATAATGATTTTTGGTTAATACAACTAAACTTCATTTTGAAAAAGAAGATAAATCAGCAATTCAGCATTCACAAAGTTTTCCTATAATAAGTTCAAGAGCATTATATTTCAAGTTTTTAACAAATTAGATTATGTTTGCAATTGCTACCATGCATTATGTTTTAGACCCTTCTACCATTCTCATCTTTGTGTGCGCGTTAATTTTACCAAGCAATTATCCTAAGAAACCAAAAGAGAAGGAATGAAGAAGAGATAACAAATAATTTTGAGATAGTGGACATTTTGTTCTCACTGGTATCATGCTGACCATCAAGCATCTAAATATTAAGTAATTCAGTCTATTCTGGGACTTTTGGCAGGGAAATCATTCTCACTCAAATAATGATAGACCTAAATCAGCTGGTAAACTCTTGTCTCAGATAATTTCTAAGTTCTTTTATTTTGTTTATTTACTTATCTTTAACCAAGAGAATGATCACCTATAATTAGTAATGGGCAATTAATTTTTCTTTTTATTTTTCATATATATGTATGTATATGTTCTTTATGTGAATGGAGTTGAGAAGAGCTAAAAATGAAAATTACACCAAATCATGAAGATTTTGCACTTGACAGAAAGTATGGTAGATAAAAAGTCTGTTGGTTTCCAATTTCCTACCCACTTTTAGTAAACTGAAAATTTAGTTACCAATGTCCTTTATGTACTGAACAAGTACAATCACTGAAACAATTAAAAGTTTACACTTACTGAACCTTGTTGGCATGTCTATGATGTGTTTGTATGATATGACCATAGTATAGGCAGTTTGTGAGACTTTTTCACTACATAGGCGTCACTTTGGGTATATGCAATTTAGGTAGTAGTTCATCTGCAAGAACTTGGGGAATTCCATCAATTTTTGGAAGCAAGGCATCATCTGATGAGAGTCAATTGGACAAATCTCCTGGAGAAACCCCTCATGATGTTCAGAGGACACCAGCAACAGTCCAACTAATGGAGGTGTTTTAACTGCTTCAAGAGATGTACTTTTCTGTCCAGATAGTGGTTTCTCTTTACATTTTAACTTTACTATTTCTGTTCCTACCTTTGATAATTACAGCCTCCATCCATTTTGAGGCCTCCTGAAATAACGGAGAATGAAACAGTGGAAATGGTTGCAACCAAAATACTCTTGCAATCCTACTTCGACGTTGTCCGCAAAAACATTGAAGACTTGGTTCCAAAGGCTATCATGCACTTTCTGGTACAGTACTATATATTTTGTTCGTTTAGTTATTTTTTATACAACGTGGATAACTTCCTAATTGGCCTAAACTTTATTTTCCATTTTATCCATTTGCCAGGTCAATCCTGCAAAAACGAGCCTCCATAACACTTTTATACAGAAATTATACAGGTATATCTATGGGTTCTAAAAAAATGCAAGCATCCTGTTGGCAGAGAACAGCTATTTTTGAACTTTACAATTACTTGGAAATAAGTGATCTGAAACCATTTACATTTCATGAAAAACAATTGATGCTTTGTAAATCTTAAAATGCTTTATTGTGAAAATTGCAGGCAGGACCTCTTCGAAGTGCTGTTGCAGGAGCAAGATGAGGTTGCTGCAAAGAGAAAACGTGCTAGAGAAATGTTCCTTGTTTTGCAACAAACTGTTCAGGTTAGTGAAGTCGTAGATTTTACGGAGCTTTACCATTTAATTTCTTCAATTTCACTACATCCTCAAAAGGGGCAATAAGTTTTCATATTGTATCTTTCAACTGACTTTTATCTGCTTGGGTTATAGACAATTGATGAAGTTGAATCAGACATGGTGTCCCAGAGTGAGAATGCAAGCTCAACCGTTGATATCAACACTGGGTTACCAAGGATTCTGGAGATTTCGTCTGGTTCTACCCAGTTGCCAATGGTATACATTAGTACAGTCACATGATACCGCTGAATCCAGTAACATGCATTGAGCAGATTGTATCCGAGAGTTATTGCCTGTAAATTTCTCAAATTTTGTGACTTGAGTTACAATCAAGTTTTTATTGACGAAGATGGTTCATCTTTTCTACGATTTTTTCCCCTTCGTTGGTTACGAAGTAGGCTACAGTTGCAGCTATATGCCGACATCTTCGTTTCTGAATTTGAACAGGGGAGACAAATAGTTGCACATTCTGAAAACCCTCTAACAATAAGATAAAACTACAAGGAGATTGAAGCAAAAAATGCCACGAGGATATCCATATCATCCTAATAATCACATTTGGAAGGTAAAAATAAGGTGATACTTGGTTTTTGCATTATAAGAACCTTGATGTTTAAAATACACTACATCTGCCATGGAATTCGAGTTCTTGACAATTTGAAACAAGAGGAAATGAGGTATAACTTACAAGTTCATAATCTTCGGTGTGTTCGTATGAAGTTTGTTGTGTTTATTGCAATCGCAGTCGAGCATGCATAGACCCCAGCCAAGCACAAGGTTGCTGATGCCAATAGAAAGGTCTTCCACTGTCTTCCAGATGCTAAGATAGCCAAGGCAGTCAACACAAGGGCAATTGCACTGAGGGCATTTTTCCATGCACGGAAACTTTTGACGACACTGCTGCAACCTTTGCAATGGATTACATGGCGATAATATCGGTTAGCCAAATTTGGAGCATGCATCATTCCAATCCCTCCTTTGGCTGGGAATGATGCTGAAACCCCTGCAACAAGTCCAGCTGGTGCATGTTCTACCACAGCAGGTAGTTTAGGCAGAGAAATGGTGCTGTGCCCAAAATGATAAGGCATTCCATGTCCAACTTTGTCCATCCACTTCCTGTACTCAGCAACCCAAGTGTCTGAGGACCTCAGATTAAGGTACAACTCTTTTGTTGGAACCTTTTCCTTCACTAAAACCTCATTCTGGGATGAAAGGAATCCCATATCTTGCTCAAAAACCTTGCTTGCATTCTGATGGAAATACCATTCGGGGAAGAACTTCACTAAGGGGGATCTTAGTGTTCCTCCAAATCTCACAATGAGCATAGATTTTCCTTGTCCAGTTGGCCTACAGAGGAAGAGACCTGTGAAATAGTGTTTCTCTCCATTTTTGTCAATGATCTCCCTGTTATTCTGAAGAACACATGGTGCTTCAAAGCGTAAGAAGTTTGGCATGGATCCATCTTTCTCTCTACCCCACCAGCCTGCAAATCCCCGATCTGTTCTTTCTGTCACCTCAAACAAAAGAGGCTGTGCATCTTCCCTTTTGGCAGTCCAGTCAGTCCTATCGTGTGAGATTGGGATATGCGCTGGATCCATGAGGTTCTCAAGGAGAATGGAATGATCATATGGAAGCTCATGAGTGGTTGAGGTATCTTGAAACCCAGGCCTTGCAAAGTTCTCAAACCAAGGTAGTTTATTATGATTTGGTGGTGTCCTCTGTGACATCCACACCCATACAACTCCCTGGGACTCCCTCACCTCATATGTTTTAGTACAAGCTGTTCGAGGAATTTTGGCATCAGCTGGAAGCTGTAGTTAAAAGATTCATGGACATAAAGGATTAGAACACTGAAGACAATGCAGAAGGTGTATATATCATGAAACAAAACCCTGGAACAAGTTAAATAATCACAGACCTGAGGTATCCTAACACACTTCCCCTCGCCATCGAATTGCCACCCATGGTAAAGACATTCAAGCCTTCCATCTACCAACTGACCTTCGGATAGTTTGGCTAACCTTAACTCCGGTAGAGATCACAGTCAAGTTTAAGGTCATTTAAGATTGTAAGCTTCCAATCATGTGTTCTTAAATGGATAGATGCATATAGTATGGGCACTGAATAAAAGAGTCGACCATATAATCACATGTACGCTTACAGTGCTGTGTTTAGCATTGTAAATCTTATCATTTGATAGCATAATTTAACATAAAGATCACATATAGAAATTCCTATATAAGTTTTTTTTCCCAATAGCAAAATATTATTAGATCTTTTCCTACAATTCTGAACGGATTCTTAGAATCAAAAACAGAAAAAAGTTCCCATTTTCCTACTTCCTAGTCATGCTCCTTTCCAAAGATCAAATCTTCTCTACTCCCATAACAAAGAAAAGTTAAAAAACTCGATCAATTCAAGGGATGATAAGGTTACCTGTGAGGGCATCGATCTTGATAACAGTGAAGCACACCATTGCCATCTTTATACAACACAACCTGCTGATCAAAGATTGTGAGACCAAGAGGAGCATCATCTGGTAAATCCTTGGTGAGGTAGAGTGGGTACCATTCCTCAGTCCAATCATAGTCAGCCACAACCCTTTCCCCCTTCCTTTCCTGCTCAGTAGAAGGACCTAAAAGAACCTTATGATCCTCCCCTTCTTGATCAAGTGAAGGTGAAGAAGAAGCAAAATTCCCTATATCTGTCACCGCATGGCATCTTGTGTAATTGCTTTTAGGGAGCACATGGTTAAAGCTAAAAAGTGGGTATTTTGAGAGAAAGATTGGTGTGGGTTTTGAAGAGGACAGGGGCTTTAAGAGAGAAGAGTGGTGAGTGTGAGGGAGAAAGGAATTCAATGACAAAGCCATTAAGGGACTGTTGGACTGGAGAAGGGAAATAAGGAGAAGCAGGAGGAAAAGGAAGGTGGGAGAAAGGTAAAGAGAAGAAAGACTGAGAGTGCAATGGAGGCTGCTTGTTGCTTGGGGGAAGCTTGCACCACTGCTAGCCACTCATTCTCTTCTCACCGGTAAACTGTCCACTTGACAATTTTTTCTGCCTAACACCTGCGTAGAAATTTTGTTTTTCCCATTTCTTCGTTCACATTGGAAATTTAGGGGTGGGAGTGGGAATATTCATCACATTAAGAGCACATTTCTGAGATTCGCAATTACTTTAATATTTTTATATTATTTATGTTTTTTTTTTAACATGATATTATTTATGTTTTATAAATTTAATTTTTTTTAAAATATATTTATATTTTTTATTTT
>BPVZ01000020.1:435026-447484 GCA_020521535.1 Rubroshorea leprosula
ACGAGACCTTTTTCCCCCAAAATCTATAGCTACCAAAACAACCTTCTCTTATAATTATCCATAATCATAATGTATCTGTATTAGCTATACTTTATACTTATTTGTACTCTATATAAAAAATACACATATACCCAGGGGATTATGTGCATGTGGGTTCTGAAATGGGCTGGGTCTCACTGTTTCCTTCGTGATCCAGCCCAGTTTCAGCAACATAAATATAAAAAATAAAAATAAAAATAGTGACGGAGGGCTGCCTCTGTAACCAAACAGGAAGGGCAGAAATTAGCCCTTATTCCGGATTAGGGTTAACTCTTCAGCATCCAACTACCTCTGCAATCTTGGGCGCCAAACCTTGCAATTCTCCTTCTTTCTCTATTCCGTTCAACAGGTAAAACTTGCTTTTACCCTTTTCACCCCTTCCTCTTCGAACCCCCATCTCATGATTGTTTTTCCTTTCTTTGTATTTTCTCTTTTGGGTATCTTTGAAATCACAGAAAATTTTGAATTTTTGCCTAAATTCTGCCACTTTGAATCAAAATTTCGAAACCCATGTTGCTGTAATGATTCATTTTAAGCCAAGTTTTCGTCTTTTTATAGAAATCCCAGTTGGGTTTTGTGATTGGGAAGTGAATCTAGTCTTTCTTTCTTGGTGGACTGAATTTGGTTAAGAATGCTTTTTCATTCTTACGAGTGAGATTCAGTTGATAAGAGTAGAAATAATTGGTTGGGAATTGTCTCTGTTGGAGTTACTTTCTAGGAGGAAAAATGGGTACTCAAATTCCTGCAACTAATGATCGAACAAGAACATATTGGACCCCGACTATGGAGCGGTATTTCATTGATCTTATGTTAGAGCAAATGCATAGGGGAAACAGGATGGGCCATACGTTCAACAAGCAGGCCTGGACAGACATGCTTGCTGTATTCAATGCAAAATTTGGGTCACAGTATGACAAAGATGTCTTGAAAAGTCGTTATACAAATTTGTGGAAGCAGTTCAATGATGTAAAGAATCTTCTTGGCCAGACTGGTTTCTCTTGGGATGAAGCTCGACAAATGGTCTTAGCTGATGATTATGTCTGGAATGATCACATCAAGGTGCTGGAAATAATTTCTTTATTCACATGAATTAAATTTCTTCGCTAGTTACAGTAAATTAATGTGAGATACATGCAGGCTCATCCTGATGCTCGTTGCTACAAGACAAAACCGGTGCTGAATTTCAATGATTTGTGCTTGATATATGGATATACAGTTGCAGATGGAAGGTACAGTCGTTCCAGTCATGATGTAGACTTTGATGATGAAGTCCAAGGATTAAATCCAGGTTTGAATCATTTGTCATTTTCCCAGTATTAATATTCTTTTTTATTTCAAGTTGTCCTTCTATGGTGTTCCCTTTTATTGATGAAAACCTTGTTGGTCTGTGGGAAGATGAAAAATTAGGGAGCTTTGTTTTTGTGCTCTTGCTTTCAAGTCAAGAAGGAAGTAGAATGTGCTTAATCCTCAAATATTATAACAAAGTACTCCTGTGTGATCATCACAGTGATTCCTAGTCACCTGTTTAGCCAAAAATTTAGCCATTAAGAATTACCTACTTTGAAAATATCATAAATAGGTGACCAGCTTTCAATCTGCTCTATGCTAAGCTCCTCTGATAATTATGGTTTGTTGTTTCTTGAAATTTTTTTCCCATCCTTTTTGGTAAATGATTGACTTCCTCAATTAAAAAAAAAAAGTATTAATGGCATTAAAAATCTGAATAATGGATTTGATAGTTCTCTTCATTTTTTTAAAAAGTTTTTTAGGGTGTTATTTTGATAATCAATTAATGGGACTTTATCCTGCAAACTAAGATAATGATTTTGTTTTATGCTCTCAAGTTGTAGGTGAAGGAATAGGAAATCTTCCCCACACCAATACTGAGCGTTCAAGAACTGAATGGAGTTCAGAAATGGACCAGTTTTTTATTGAGCTTATGCTTGATCAAGTAGGAAGAGGCAATAAGACTGATAATACATTCAACAAACAAGCATGGACAGACATGCTCACCATGTTCAATGCAAAATTTGGCTCTCAACATGGCAAGAGGGTTTTGAGACATAGATTCAAGAAGCTTTGGAAGTACTACAGTGATGCAACAGTCATCCTTAAACGCAATGGCTTTTCCTGGGATGATGCTCAGCAAATGATCACAGCTGAGGAAGATGTTTGGGATGCTTATATCAAGGTACAAGCTCATGAAAGTACATGATACCTACATGCACTTTTATATGTAATCATTTATTGACCCTAATAAATTGAATGTAGGCACATCCTCATTCGCGAACATATAAGATGAAAACCTTGCCAAACTACAATGATTTGAGCTTAATATTCGGGGATGCAATTGATGAAGGAAATCTTGGAAATTTGCCTCAGGAGTGTAACTTTTCAAGAAAGAAGGGGGGTGAGTTGTACTTCTTTAATCTGAGTAAAGTTACCTCTGCTTTGCATTGTTTGGCATCGTTTTCCAGTTACTTTTAACTGACTAAGAAAACTATGGGTCCATGATATCCTGTCTTTCAACCATGGGTCCATATTTATCAGTTGCTCTTTTGTTCAACTAGATTAGACACTTTAGTTATGAAGTTAGCTATTGAAATTATGAAACCATGTGCCGCATTTTATTCATTGATCTTCAGTGATCTGGTTCCCAGTATTATGTTACTTAAGAACCAAAGAATAATTTGATTAATGAATTGTTAGTGGTTGATCTTTGTATCAGCAGGTGAAGAGAAGGGAAGTGCAACTCCTAGTGATCCTCGTACAAGAACTTTTTGGACCCCACCAATGGACCGTTTTCTCATTGACTTGTTGCTAGACCAGGTATACAATGGAAATAAACTGGGACAGACATTCATAACCCAGGCATGGATCGAAATGATTGCATTATTCAATGCAAAATTTGGATCTCACCACGATAAAGAAGTTCTCAAAAATCGATTCAAACATTTGAGGAGAATGTACAATGAGATAAAGCTTCTGCTTGGGCAGAGTGGGTTCTCCTGGGATGAAAAACGGGCTATGGTAACAGCTGAAGATAATGTTTGGGATTCTTATATCAAGGTGAAATGCTTTCTTGTCTTACTGTTACTGATTTCAAGGTTTAAGTTCCAACACTTACATCATAAGTTGCATGCAGGCACACCCAGATGCTAGATCTTACAGGGTTAAAACTCTGCCAAGATATGACAAATTATGTGTGATATTTGGAGAAGAAATTGCTGATGGGAGATATAATCGTTTAGCTCAAAATGTTGACCACAATAGCGAAATATCTGTTTTAATGACTGGCTCTGGTATGGATCTTTGATACTAGCTTGAAGAATATGGTAGTGGATGGCCATAAATGAATTTATTACCTCTTATATAGGTACATTTTGTTTATTTATGATTCATCTTAATATGTAGGTGATGAGAACAATGGTCATTTTTATACCAGTATTGACACACTGGACTTCAGTTGGACGCCCACAATGGACCTTTTTCTTATTGACCTTCTACTAGAACGAGTTTATGAAGGTAATAGGGTGGATTCACTCAATGAACAAGCATGGATTACCATGGCTGAAACATTCAATGAAAAATTTGGGCTTGACTGGGACAAAAATGTTCTAGAAAACCGATATATGTGCTTGATGAAGGAGCATGATGTCATCAACAAACTTCTCGACCACAGTGGGTTTGTTTGGGATGATACTAGGCAGATGATTGTGGCAGACAATGATGTCTGGGAAGCTTATATTAAGGTGTGTTCATCACTCATTATATTCCACTGTTTAAACTTTAAAGTGCTACAACTTTCCTTACATTTTTAATCACAGCGTTCCACTATGTGCTAAGAAGTTGTCTATGCATTAGTGCTCATTATTCATCTTTTGCAGGAAAATCCAGAGGCTGCTTCATACAGAAACAAACTTCTAGGCCATTATAGTAATTTGTGCAAGATTTTCCAAGATAAAATGTTGGATGAAAAACCTGGTGATGGGTTTCTGGGAACTGAAACTGACCATACAACCCCTGAATTGCTGATAGATGAACCAACTGAAGACTTGCAATGCCTGGTTGTGGATGTTCAGATGTCTAATCAAAGCAGAAAGCGCCCAGCAGGAACATCAGACTCTGGACAACCCAGCAAATCATTAAAAACTGAACAGGAGATGCAAAAGATGCTTTCAAAGGTGGCAGATGCAGTCACTACATTAGTGACCAAAAGAGATAATAAGAACTCTCAGACAATAGAAACTGCCGTGGATGCACTCCAAGCTCTACCGGACATGGATGATGAGCTATTGTTAGATGCTTGTGATCTGCTGGAAGATGAGAGAAAAGCAAAAACATTTTTGGCATTGGATGTTTCACTGCGAAAGAAATGGCTTCTGAGAAAGCTTCGTCCTCAGTTGTAGCCCTTTTCGTTTTACAGCTCCGGCGAATATTGATTATCCTGGAGGTTTTGTAATGAAGCAATTTTGGCAGATTATTTATTTCTACATAAATGATACCGATGCATAGCTTGAAAAAAATGAAAATATTTTTCCAAATTCAGATGCTGATTCTTTTCTAATTTTTCTTCCATAACTATTATGTAACTGATTTAAGATTGTTCACTGTACATTGTTGTTTCAAGATATCCGGAATATGGGACTCTTTAAGATGCCTTCTTCAAACAGGTTCCTTTGCCTTGCTTATGAAGATTGATCATGAAGGACTTCTCTCATACCATGAGGGGGACTCCTTCACATGCTGAACGTTATGTGAACGAAGTTTGATAATATATGCCTAACAGCAATGATCAGAAACATAAGTCTCTCCTGTGTTTGGTTTATTTTTGGTCCCGATGAGGAGATCCAATCCAAACCCTGCTATTCCTCCTATTGAAATGGTGGACAGCCAAGTTGGGAATGATTCTCCGGAAAATGAAGACATTGAACTGGTTTCCCATGTTAACAGTGCTGATGTAGGTAGCCCATACAATAGGCCATTTAGACATCTTCCGGAGGACATGAAACTAGAAGAAACATCTGGATATATTATTACTCCCATCGTCTCAAAATGTCGTTTGTTATCTTTTTGCTGAATTTGGTCTGTCGAAAGAAGAAGATATTTGGGTTCGGCTCAATCATTTTTAGCATTCGAGCTTTACTTGCAGCTCCATAATATGGAGCCTCAGCATCTGGATTCATGGAATAGGTCTCTTTTCAGGAATTTTACCAAACAATCAGTCACTAAAAAATGTTTAGTTTTGAAAGCTCAAATAAAAACACATCTAACTACAACATGGCTAATCAAAAACCACATCCTCTTATAGGTTATAAAATGACATTTTATATTCTGGCATCATCCAGACGCCACTTCTGCAATAGCAGATTCTGCAACGTTCAAAATGTCCATCTCAAAGATTCAGAGTTCAAACCATCCTACGTGGCTGCAGAAACCAACTACGGAAGTATCCATGGCTGGAAAAGAAATTATACTTGGAGGCTCATTTTATTCGCCGTCTCCTATCTCTGTCTGATCTATCTCTGCCCCTATCCCGGTCCTGATCATCCCTTTCTCTGCTTCCACTCTTTTCATGGCGGTCTCGCTCCTTATCTCTCCCCCTTTCAACTTCCAGATCACGAGCTCTATCCCTGTGCCTTTCACGGTCCCTATCTGAATCATTTTCTCTATCTCTGTCTCTGTTTGATGATTTCCTTGGGGGGCTCTGACTTCGGCTCTGGCTGCGGTTCCGCTTTCTTGAAGAGTCTTGAGGATCGTCTCGTCTGTCTCTCCTCTCTGAAGATGTTCTCTCTGCAGTTACAAACAGGATAAGGAACCTTGGTTAAATCATTAACCAGAATCTTGCAAAGAGAAATTGAAGGAGTCTAGGATCAAAATAACAAACTGAAAAACTAACAGCACATGAACTAAGTCTATGTAGAATGTGCAAACTTACTGCTTCCTGAAACATCAGCAGTTGAATCTGATAAGCCATATTCAGATTCAAGCCGCTTCCGATATGTGGCAACCTTTTTCTCAATTTCCTCTGCACTTCTGACTCCCTGCTCCTCAAGGGATTCTCGGTATTCTATCAAAGCCACCTCAAGGCGTCTCAACTTTTGCCTGTGGTATAAGCACAGTCAAGCAACATATATGGTTATGATCAAACCTTGTGTACATGGAGTCATGGACTGCATGAGGACATTAGATCAAACATGTCAACAAGAACATTTAAAGCGTCATACCTTTGCTCTTCATTCATTCCAGTGTCAGGTTGAACTGGAATACTTACATCAGCCGCAAACTCCACCTCATCAGACTTGCTAACACCATCCCCGACATTTTCACTTCCAGAAGATGAATAGCTCAACCCCAGACCTCTGGCATTTCTCTTTTCTTCATCATCACTTTCATCATCCTCTCTAGCCCATTTAGAGGTTGGCAAAACAGGATCGTTTTTCTCTTTCTTAGTAAATGCTTTTAGTTCAGGCTGTGGAATCAGAAGTGTGTCAGCCATATGTGCAGATCCTTTACGTAGCGATTGCATCTCATCCTCACTATAGTGACTCCATCCAGACAATCCCACAGGTTCTGGGTCAACGCTAGTTTCTCTCTGACCACTTGAATATCTACCAGAACCCGAACGAGTCTGAGACAACTTCAAGTCATCATCTAATTCGTAACTCCTCTGCTTTTCAGCATCTTCCAAACTCAACAGTCTTGCAACCATCATTTCTCTACCACCAACAAGAGATAATCCATTATGCCTACAACGTCTCTCCAGCTCAGCAAGCGGAAGATCCATCAGCTCCTTCATGGCTGCTCCTTTCCCCATTGCCAAAGCAGCATCTTGATTGTTCTTAATACCATCACCTCTATCTTCTGAACCTGGCTTCTTTTCTATTTCAGGTGCATCACCACAAAGAGAATGAAAAGGGATCACACCACAGTTTCCTGGTCGCAGAAAAGTTGCCCGCAATCCATTCACGTATGCATCCGAGAAGAGAAACCAGTCGGACCACACTTGCAATACTTTCAGAACACGTTCCTTTAGAACCACAGACGACAGAAATAGAAACAGATAAAAGGCACAGATTTAGTGCTTGCAAATGAATTTACTCTAGCATCTTACCATAGAGGCAAAACAACCTAATTGAAAACAAACTAGAAACAAGATAGAAGTAAACATTTGTAATTACCTTAAGGGCTTCAGCAGTGATCCTTCCAGTTATACTACGGTACAAGTCATTAAAACTCTCCATTATGTCAGGTAATGCTGCTTCAAATCTAGTGCGGTATGCAGATGCATTTTTTACAGGAGCACTACTATTATGAAGAATATCAGATACAAGCATGAGCCTTGCAACTTTTGTTGGAATAGGTGTTTCCTTAAGAGTCAAAGACTCTGTCAAAACTTCAACTACCTGCAAAAGAAAGCAGAGAAAAACAATTAAATTGAAGCATCTAAAAGATATAAAAATAAGTTACAGATCAACTTTTAGAACTTCATAACAGATTTTCCTGTCACTTACAAATTTTCTTCTGTTTTGAAGAGCACAATTTTCTATAAACTGATGAATAAGACACAATAGCATAAAATTGAATGAATCAGATGAGTCATATGCAAGCATTACCTCTCCAGCTGCATCCGCGTTATCTAAAGCAAAACCCATTGCTTCCTTTATCTGACTCCTCTCTAATGTCAGTGCGCGAAGCATATCCTCAAACTCGTCCCTCTGTGGATCAGTCAGTGTTCGTTCTGGCTCCACACGCTGCACAAGTTTATAAAAAGAAGATATCTAATTCTGTTTTATTAAAATTCAAAAAAGTGCAAGAGTATATTCATCTCTCAGATTTTCACAAAGAAAAAAGTACCCTGCTTCTTCCTCCAGCATATGTGGTACCAGAGTCCTTTTCATGCTCTGGGCTTTTTGCAACAGGCAGAGATGGTGGCATCCATCTAGAAAAAGAAACAATAAACATTGCATCAGCAATGTGATCTAACTCAACTTACACATCAATGTTCATGAAATTATGAATGTAACTTGGCACAGTGTGACTAGAAACATTGGATGTATGTTACCTTCCACTACCAGTGATCATGATAAAAGGTTCTGTCCGCCACCTTTGAAGCGTATCACCCTACATTTTCAACAATATTTCAAAATTCTTCAGTGAATCCCCTCTTCAGATTATAGAACACAGACCAAAACATAGTATAATTACTTTACACCAGAACAAGAGTCAAAAAGTTACAAAAATCAATTGCATAAAATATAGGATGCACCTGACCTGAGCAAAAGAATAGAGCCTCCAGACATAGTAAGTATGTTCCTTTGAGCCAAGCTCAAATAGGAAATTGAAAAGAGGATTGCCACGACCTCTCTCCATGATAGCTTGTTCAAAAGAACATCCTCCATCAAGAACATATAGAGCCATTGTATCAATTATATGGTGGAGATGAGGATCCTCAGGTGGAACAACCATAATGTCAGGTACATTTGGAGTTAGAACCTAGCACCAGAATGAAATAACCAACATGTAAAGAAAACGATGAACTAAAAGTAATCTCTCCAGGGCAGAACCACCCCCCACAACCACTAAAGAAGGTAAGGTCAGTAACTTTGAAATGCAGATAAAATTTATGAACAGAATTAGGAAGAAGATTTTGCATTGTTTCAACAGTCCAGTAACCCATTCAATATTCACAATCAAAAGTCTGTTAATCTTTTCCTTAAACAGATACTCTTATAGAAACAAGTAAAAATGCAGGCCCATCCAAATCTACATTTTAACTGCAGGGCTGGCCTGTAGGAAGGAAGACAGCTTTTAAGCATCAAGTAAAACAGACAACATTAAGCACTTAGTAAGCCATAATTATTGGCACCAAATAAAATAAATGAGAAACTCTCCTCTGAAAACGCCTTTTTGTAAGAGAATAAATCAATACAGCAATAACAGGAATTAAGAAAGTACACAAAGAAACTATACCAGTTCAGAATTCTGATTTGGAACAGATGTGACTGGTGGGCCAGAAGGACCAGAGAGGACTACAGTAGCACCCTGCAAACCACAAAAAGAAATGAATGTGACTTAAAAGATAAAAAGAAAGAAAAAATGAGCTATCAATTCAAACAGAGGCTGTATTTATTACACCATTAAAGAGAATTAACTATGAAATATCATTTAAAATGGTTGAGAAAGAATACAAGCAATCAATTTAAGAAATAAACGTCCAAGATTTTCAAAAAGGCATAACTGACCTCCTTACTCCTGATAGCCATCTGCCCTGGTGGGGGAGCAGGTAAAGCTTGTGAAGGTAGAGCAACAGATTTACCCCATCCAATTTTCAACTCATACTCATAAACAACAACTCCTGTTAGACAAAAACTATGTCGTCAATGCTTTAAAGTCCTAGCGTGCTTCAAATACAATTAAATAGAAATCATAGCCATCTGTTAGCAATCAATACATTACAAAAGTGAAAATAAACCTTGCATTTCATCTTTTGCAGCTTGTCCGTCAGCTCTATTCATAAAAGCTACAAAGCCGCAATTTCGTTGCCGTCTTCGCTCTTCCTCTGTCCTGGGCCACATAATCTTCACACTAGCAATAGGCCCAAATCTTCCAAAAGTCCGCAGAAGAAAATTCTCATCAACCTAAATTAAAAAGAATAACAGAAATGGACGGAGTTACTCAGTACATGGTAGCCATGAAAGTGCCAGAGCCTGAAAGAAGCAATTTCAAAACAATACTCAAACCTTTGGTGAGAGATTTCCAACATAGAGATTTGTTGTTTGCGGATCACCATCATCAAAAGATCCAGGCAGTTTTCCACTTGGATCAAAATCATCAGGTAGCTCATCAAAACGACTAGATGGCTGTAAATGTAACAACTATGTATTTTAGATTCATATATCTTTATGAACAACAGAAGAATCAAAATACAGGTAAAATCAAACCCCATGAAAATACTTACAGCAGAACTGTCACCATGGCGCCCATCACGTGAATGGTCTCGTTCCTGGTTTCGCCTCTCCCTCATTTCTTGTTCATGCTTCAGCTCCTCCATAAAATGATCTATATTCCGGGACTTCCCCTTATCTTTTGGCCTATCTTCTTCCTTCTACAAAGTACATGCAAATAAAAAAAGTTTAATTGCACTTATTACAAGACTGAATAAGTCAGTTGAGTATGATATAGAAATATATCACATGATGTCCTTAAGTATATTCACCTTCTTCTCAGATTCTTTTCCCTTGGCAGCCAAAGGCGGTGGTATGAAAGATGGAACATACCTGCAGAAATGATATGATAATAAACTTCCATATATCAAGACAACATGCTTAACACCTTTTCGCCCATGTTCTAATAAAGCTTCAATGTAATTTCTCTTGAATCTATATCTATTACTTATGAAACATTATCTGCAACTTTTAAAATGTTGGATCTGTTTTCAGATAAAATTTTACTGCATAATGCACATACATAAAAATGCTTAAGGCATCTAATTCCAACATTTTTTATGGTTGCTATTTCCCAAGTGACTGTTGTTCATATTGGGGCTGAAATGAACTTTTTTTCCTCTGTGCCTATGAGCAATTGTACATATGCTCTCTAAATTTTCAAAAATCATTTACTAGTTTAGAAAAAGGCTTAATTGAGTTGATTAAATTCGAATTTAGCACCTAACTAACCAAAAGTGAAGGATAAAATTTCCAAATTCATTACTAGTTTGGCAAAACACAAGATGGAACTCAGGACATAGAGTTTCCATTACCCCTTTAATTATCTGAGCTGTGAACTTTATAGATATCCTTATATTTCATTAATGAGGACAACTTACAAGCATGAAATAGGAGAAGTATCCATGAAAAATATCAAATAGAAAAGATATGAATATGCTATGCCAAATTAGCAGGGAAGCCATTCATTTTGCGCTTAGATTAAATGAAGAAAATATCTTTTGCATACATAACTCTAGTATCCACCAACGTGCAACTTTAACAAGAACAAGAGTGATACTACTTTCTTGAATTTTTGAGATCTTGCATTAATCATTTTAACCTATTCAAACATAATTACACATAAAAAACTGCAATCCAACACTTCTTTACACAATCTGAAAACCTAAAACATACATGGTGACAATCTGAGGATATCATATCACCACCAAGTACTTCTTCTAGGTATGAATTACAATGCCTCACCAAATAAGCATTATCATTGCAGCATCAGCACAGTTAATCAAAAGCAATCATTTACCTACTTCCCTTCTTTGGAACAGATACCCCATCTTTGGACCTTTCACCTGCCATCCGCGAATGCATAAAAAAGGCCCATATTTTTATTAATTTGTTCCCATAATAACATAAAAATCACTCTATTAATCCATAGCACAAAACTGAACATTGACACTTGAAAAAATAAATATATTTATATATATATATATTGAAAATGAAACTAAAAAATTAATAGTGAAATCACAATGTCAAGTCCCTGAGTTAAACTAACCTTCAGAATCCGACTTCAATCTATCGTTCGGATTGATTGTTCCTCCTCGAACAAAAGTCTTCGACCCCGGAGTGTTATCCCCTTGAAAAGACGCCACAAACTCCTCATACAAACGTGCTGTTTCATCCTCAGCTCTCTGATTATATAAAACAAACACCGAACAAAAATTTCATTAAGATGTATAATAATTGAAGGAGCTAAAAATATTTATGAAATAACATTACAGACTCTGACATTTTAGTTCCCATTAGTAAAGAAGAAATTTTAAAACAGATTTAGATATTTCCTTTGAAGCTGAGGAAATTTAGGTTTACCTTCTTCTTAGCTTCTTCCTCCTCTCTGTGCTTCTGGAAAGGCGTCTTCTTACGCGTGATTGAGAAGGAACTCATCTTCAACTAATTACTCTGCAGATTAATGAATCAAAATCAATTGATGACAAGAATCTGTAAGATTAAACCCCAAATTAATTCAATCCCTGACGAACAAACCCTAATAAGTAGCCATAACAAGAGAGATTGAAAATTTGTTTGAATCAGTAACTCACCAAATCGGAAGTCTGATGCGACGGAGAATATCGATTGGGTGAAGAGAAAAGAGAAGAAAAATAAAAAGAAAAATAAAAAGAAAATGGAATGAGAAAAATGGAGCAAACAGAACTTCACTGTGAACGAAATTTGAGGACTTAATATTAAGGCAAGTTGTTTCGTGGGAGAAGGCCAAGAGAATTCAGGGCCGTGACGACGTCGTTTCCAATACCCCAAAAAATTAAAACCTAAAAATCCTGTCACCCTAGCCTGCCTTTGATGCATAATTAATAACAGCATCCCAAATCGGTTTTGAAATTATAACATGTTTTATTTTTATATTATTTTATGAAATTAGTATTTATGCACTTTTATTTATTAAAGATTAAAGATTAAGAA
>BPVZ01000020.1:450999-466542 GCA_020521535.1 Rubroshorea leprosula
TTAAAGTTGTTATTCAAATAAAATAGTGATATAGAGATGAAATTTTGATACCAATGATATGCTATAAACATGCAATTAAATAAATTGATATAGATGATAGTATGAGTCTCAATAAAATAAAAAGAATTAATTTTTAAACAATATATAATAATCTATTTTTTATATTTTAAATGATATAATTTATGTCTTGTCATTAATTTTAAAATTTTTGTCTCATTTCTCATTATTCATTCAAATATCACATCATTATTCAAAAAATTAGTTAGTCAACAAGTTAATTAGTGATAATTTCATTTGAAAGTAAATAAAAAATTATGAGTTCAAATTGTATCACTTTTGTAATTAGAAACAAAATGTTAACAAAATGAGCAGCATACAATGCAAATTTTCATTTTTTGGCTAGTATTCCGTATATTTATATACAGAGGCAGTTCTCACCTAAAAGCTTTTGTTTTCTGTTATTTGGTACACAATCTTTTTGAATAGTGGAAATTTGATTTCTCAACGATTCCATTTAGATTTAGACTACATCTTTGTCATTATTGGGGACAAGTTCAATCTCCTCATCATCTCCAGTTTGCGCTGAATTCTTCGTCAAGAGATCATGAGGAATCAGTGCATCCAATTGATCAGCCTTTGGGACAAGAAAAATCAAACCCAATGTTGCAAGTCTCAGACAATTCCTTATCAGAATAACCAGCCATAGATTTGTGAAATCAGTCCTTGTGACATTCAACACATGAAGCACCATTCCTCCTCCCCATTTGGAGGTGAGTGAGCCAAAGCTGTCTATGCACATCAAGAGTGCAAAGAATGTGCCTTCGATGCCTAGAGGACAAAGCCTTGTGCTCAGGACAATCATGGGGATCCACCTGATTCTGGATATTATTCGCGAAACACATTCTTCTGAGATCACGAAGAAGGAATCTGGGATGCCGAGGGCTAAGTTCCATCGGAGGATGAAGAGGAGATCGAGCATTCCAGACAGGCCATAGAGAAGTTGAGCAAAGAAGAGAAGGTTTCTGAAAGGGTAGTCCTTTAGTACCTTGTGGTAGATGAGGACCCCCACCATTGAAGCCATTGCACCCACTGCATATATCATGCCGACAAATTCCTGTAGTCAAACCCAAATCAAGTTTAGAATAGTTCAAGCTGAGTATAACACAAAAGAATTACAATGTTGGTTTCTGTAAGAACCTGAGAGAATGCAGGGCCGGCTTTAGGATCAGTGTACCAATAAAACTGCCCTTCATGAGTACTTATACTTAGCGCCAGAGAGAGGAACATGTAAAGTGATGGCTTCCACACTTGAGGATACTTGATTGTCTGATACATTCCCCTTACTGCTATTCCCAAGTTTTCCACTGGCTGTATTAGAAACAATTAAAAAAGACATGATTTCTTTTCTTACTACAGAAAGTACAGATGAGACATACAACAGAAAGTAATCCTTTCCCCCCTTGTTGAAGGCAAGATGGGATTCGATCCAAGGTTCAAAATTCAAACCCTTATTTCAAGCTGAACCTACTAACACCAGAGTAATGTTTGAACCTATACTAAAATGAGTTTGATGTTTTTCAGTCTGGACTGCAGTCCAACCTGGAAAGCACCTTTTTGTTCTAAAAAAATTATTCCATTTGTTCTTTATAAAACCATTAACGGATTCAATGACAGACAAAAAGAACAACGATTTAAGGGTCTTCAAAGAACAGAGCTCCAAGAAAATATATTGTTGGCCAGTTGTTCAGTTGCAATCTAGGGTAGGCAGCATCCAGAAAGTAAACTCAGTTGGTCAACGTGAATGATAGAAACGAATCAGCAAGCTCAATTATTAGTCTGTCTAAGAAACATTGCATGTGAAAACATAGAGTTGAAGTTGACTTTCAATTTCTTCTAAAAAGAGAAGAGGACTTTCTTTACAAAACAAGATAACAGACAACCAAAACAATGTCTTCTTTGTTCCAATTGAACAGTCCTTCCCTCCCTTTGCCAATTCTAAGGTTTTGCACATGAGATCTCCATGGAGAAACTGTTAGGTTGTCCCTAAAGGACAGCTAAATAATGAATTAATGATGCACTAAATTTAACATTTTTAATTGCAACAAATTGTTGAATGGCAATTTAGCCTTCTTTAAACAAGTCGGGTTAGGTCAGACAGTGGTTTCCCCCATTAAATAAAAGTAAGGTTGCATCACGTAATGACACAAGGATTATTGCCCAAAATTTTCAATTGATGTTGAAAGAATTTAAGAACTGAAACATGATTTGATAAAGAGTAGCACTACAGTAAAATCTGATTCAGAAATGTGTGAAAAACTCCGTGTATGCAACGATGATGGCCAATTTACCTATGAAAAATGAACTAGAAAGATCTAACCTTCTGCTTCTGATCAGAATGGAGCGTTGTAGATTTCATTTCATAGATCACAAAGCCTAATAAAATAATGAAAGCGGGAGGAATTGCCAGAAGAATCAAAGCTGCCTGCAAAAGTCATAATCAGAGATGGAAAACAGAACATATTAATGAACAAGAATTGAGGTATAATAATTGAATCCAGAATTTTCAAGATTGCAGATTTTCTTATGGTCACCTGAGCTCCAAGATGGTGAACAAAAAAGCCGCTGGTAGAGTACCCAATAAGAGCGCCGGCGGAGGAGCAAAACCCACAAAGGCTTTGCATGTCCGGTGCTAATGCCCGGATCTCAATACTATTTTTTGCAATACAAGCATCAATAGTCACATCCGCCACTGCCATGCCAGCCGCAACTCCAATCAAACACCCCAACGCCAACGCCACCGGAAGATTACCGAGCAGAGCAACCATCAGAGCAGAGACGCACCCCACAACTCCGGCGACCACAAAGTAAGGCCTTCTTCTATACCCTTTAATCGGAAACACGTCGGTAAATAAACCCCAGATAGGTTTCATTATCCAAGGAATGTAGTATAGGCCGATGTACATCTGCACCACCGACGGTTGGACTTTCTGGACATCCTTCCAGTAGTAGTCAGTGACTACTCTGAAGAAGGAGCCGGAGAAGCCTTGACTGAGGCCATAAACGACGACTATGCCGAAAATGAAGGTGGGGTTTAGTTGGTCTGAAAGCATCTGCAGCCATTGAAATGGTTCAAGAAAGATTGAAAAAGGGTTGTTCTTGACACAGGTTTGCGGTGAATGATGGTGTTCTTCTTGGCTCAAAATGGGTTCGGATTTTTTGGACGAACTCGAGAGAGATTCTTCAACAAATCTCTCTGTTTCTTTAGAGTCCATGCTCTGAGTGAGATTCACAGAAAATGTGAAAATGCAAGGAAAATTTAAAGTCAAGATGGGATTTTGATTGCATCCAAGATCCGAACTCCGGTCGAATATTAAATCCCACCGCAAAACTTTGACATTAAATAAAGAGGAAACAATGTTAGAAAAATAGATGTCCATGGTTGACCCTCACTCCATGAACTTTTACTCCTTCAAACATGGTATTTCATTACAACACAAATATCGTGTCTAAATCTGAACACTCGAGTCTTGTGTGATGATATGATTTGATTTTTACAAGAAGCAGTAAAAATTAAGATGGTGATAAGAGTTTATTCAAATAAAATACAGCAAGTTGTTTTTAAATTCTATTTAGGTTTTATTGTTTGTATTCAAAGCATGACATAAAGAGGAAACAATGTTAGAAAAATAGATGCCTATAATTGACCCGACCCTCACTCCATGAACTTTTACTCCTTCAAACATGATATTTCATTACAAGAAGAATATCGTGTCTAAATCAGAACACTTGAGTCTTGTGTGATGACATGATTTGAATTTTACAAGAAGCAGGAAAGTTTAAGATGGTGATAAGGATTTATTCAAATAAAATGCAGCAAGTTGCTTTAAAATTCTAGTTAGGTTTTATTGTTTGTATTCAAAGCTAAGCGGCATCGTTGAGAACAGGGAAGTTTTTTAGTGCATTTATCATATTCCGAGGGAATCTAATAAGAGAAAGACCAAGAACTAAACTTGGAAGGAAGAAAGTAAGACCTGTTAAAGTTTGTGATATAAGATATGAGATTCATATTTTTCGTTATTTATTAAAAGTATAATTTGGCTTACAAATTTATTAAAATATTATTAATAAAATTATTTTTTATATTATTTTATTAAAAACATTTTAATAAATTCATAATCTGAATTGTTTTTTTTTTTTAACAAATTTACAAAGAACTGAATTCTAACAATTGTCCGGAGAAAAATATACACTTTAAACATGGTTTGACGTCATAGACGGAAAGCCTAAGTGCAACTGAATTGCACTTTTAACATGTAAACCATGTATAAAACACATATGATATATCATATTAAAGGAGAAGAGCAAATCATAAAAATGTTTTTGCTTTGACTGAGTTTCTGACCAAGGAAGAGGTGAAAGAGAACAATATACGTTATAATAAGATAATGTACATTACAGAGGACAGTAATCTGTTTTTCATTCCTGTTCCAGAAATTTATGTCTTTCTTCTCCAGCTATGCATCATGGGTCATGCTGCGAGGAGCTTCTTTATGTCCTTCTGTACAAATTGAGGAACTAGTTAAAACCAGTAAAGAAAACGGTCTAACAACATTGTTATCTAATCCATGAACTCGACATTAAAAGGTTGGCTTTGTTTGGTACAATCTTGAAAATGCTTGTAAAACGCATACCTCGATTTGAAAAGGTGATGTTGGCGGTGGATACCGTTCCACAACTCTGCCGTTTTTATCCACCAAGAACTTCTCAAAATTCCATTTGATCAGGTCATTGAAAAATCCAACCGAGCTAGACTTGAGAAACTGGTAAACTGGAGCTGTGTTTGGTCCATTCACATCAACCTGTTAAACGAAATCTTCTTTTAGACCAGGGAATATTCTGTCTATGATACTAAGTGTTATAGTCGGAAGAAAAGAACTAGACAAACCTTATCAAATATTGGAAATTCTGCTTTAAACCTGGTACAAGCAAATTGTTTTATTTCAGAATTTGATCCAGGCTCTTGTCCCCCAAACTGATTGCAAGGAAAAGCTAGAATCTCAAATCCTGAAACAGCACAGAGCAGTTAGTAAAATCCATTATAATCACAAAGAAAAAGCAGCACCTGATAGTTAGATATTTATGTCATAAAACGGATGCCTAATTCTTCCGTCTTTCTCTGAAAGTAAAACACATTCCTTTAACAGAAAATTCTTCTACCACTATTACCAAATGCACAAGTTCGGGTTTCGAAAGCAAAGAAAGAACCTTTCGACGTAGTTCATATCAAATGACAATTAAAATTCTTTAGGACTCAACTTCTGATTACAAATTCTATCATTTTAATGTCATAAAAAAATAGTAAAAAGTTAGCAGCAGGCTTGTTCCAAATGAAGTTCCATTGAGTTTAAAGGAACAAAAAATGCAGCCCCCTTGCAATGCAACGATAAAATGTACTCTTATGCACAAGAAACCACATTCAAAGTAGCCACTTTATGCAAAATGGTTTTCCAAAACTCTACTCCCCTAGTAGTCCCACAATACTGCATTTCGATTGGAGTGCTTGGGAAAAGGGTGCTAAAGTACTAAGCCTTTTGTACAATAAACTTTTCTATAGGGTAAAGGCGTGCTACACAAATTTCACACCAAGAGAACAAAATAGTATACAATAACATAGAAAGCTAACATCCAGAACGGTTTAATTGCCACCTGGAAATTCTAACAAAGAAACATAAAGGCATGCTACATAAATTTCACACCAAGAGAACCAAATAGTATATAAGAACATAGAAAACTAACATCGAGAATGGTTTAATTGCCAGCAGGAAATTCTAACACAGAAACATAACCCCTTTCATTTTCAGTGCTTAGCTCACCTTGGTTTTTATATTTCTCATACAGGTGTGAGAGCTCTGAGTAATTTGATGATGTCAAACCACTGTAAATAAAGCAGAAATTTCCAGTCAGACACCTAAGCCTTAACTACAACACACACAAAAAAGCAGAAGAAGAGGAAACTAATCCAAAATCCAAAAAACTCGTAAAGACACAGTACCATCTCGAAGCAACGTTGACAATCAAAAGAAGCTTCCCCTTAAACTTATTAAGAGGAACATCCTTCCCATCAATATCCTGCACAGAAAAGAACAAAACCCAGTTGCATTTCCTATCAATTTAAAGGAGAAAATACAGGGGACAACGGCTAAAATTCTAAATTCTGTTCAATTAAGGAACAACTTTAGGACTTGAAAAACCTCAAAATTGATCCTAAACAAAGGGAAAAAAAGGGTTCTTCAACAAGCTCCAAGCACTTACCTTTACAGTGAAATCGTGTAGGGTTTTCTCCGTAGATGTTCTTGCATAAACGCGAAACGATCGAGATTTCAATCGAAATCCAGGACTAGAAGGAAACTCACGATGGAGAGAGGCCGACTTTGAGGACCCAAGGCAACATTTGAAGGAACGAGAAGAGAATGACATCGAAGGCAAAGAGGAAAACGAAGCTGTGGTCTGTTTGGTTTGCGAGAAACCATACAGGGGCGACGAGAAACTTGCAGAGAAAGGCATGGAAGCCATGGTTTCTTGGCCAACTGGGTGTCAGAGAGAGACGAGCTACGCCGTAGAATGGGAACTGTCTTGCGCTCTTTTGCGGTGGAAGATAGAGTTCCACGTGTGTAGTTTACTAGTAGTTTTTTTCTTTTTAGAGTAAATTGTTTGTTGCTTCTTAACATTTCAATAAATGTTCAATTGAGTCCTCAACCTTTCAATTTTGTAATATTTTTGGTTGAAAAACTTTACTTATTAATATTTAGTGCTTATCTTTTCATTTTTACCTTTATTAGTTTAATTAAACCCCAAAAAACCAATAACACCGCACCTGCTCTATTTTGCAATAAGCAATAAGATCAAATTAAAATAATCAACATAAATAGTTTTATATAATCTTTCAACCGAATAGAATAACAAATATTAAATTTGAGTTGAAAATATACAAAATAAAGTGAGTAAAAGGATGTGAGAGTTACGCTGGTGCTGCTGTCTAAACTACCAACTCTACTCCAATATATAAATTCTAAAAATATTACTTTTTGTTATACAATTAAAAATAGAAAAAATAGATGAACTTAGAATATTTGATATTTTAAAAAATAAGTGTTTGCACATGTATTTTGTTTGGGAGTGACTTATTTTATCAATGTAGATGTTAGCACTCGAGTTGAGACTTGAGAGTCTTGACTCTTGAGACTAATTCAACTTCAGATTCCATTTAAAAAAAAAAAAAAGAAGAAAAGAAAAATCAACTTCAAATTTGCAGCAGATACAATGTTGGACATGTTGGGTTATTGGGCCAAAAAAAGACCTGCCGGTTTAATTATGGGCCATAAAATAACAAATCTCCATCACGTGACCATAGGCCAAAACCCAAACCCAATAGAATTTTAGGGCTTGCTCGAGAATCCAAATAATAAATTAAAAAAAAAAACTTCATTTATTAAAGGCTAAAATTCTAATTTTGATCCTTAATTTTAAAATTTTACATAATTTTCATCTTGTAATTTTTTTGTGCATTTTTTTAGTTTTTTAATTATAAAAAATGTATTTTTAAAAATATTTTGTTTAATCCATTAAATTTATTTAAATATACATATTTTTAGTCTCTTAATTTTTAATATATATTTTTATCCCTTAAATTTAAATTAAAAGATTAAAAATGTATATATTTAAATAAATTTAATGAAAAAATATATAATTTTCATAGTTAAAGGATAAAAAAATTACTAAAAAGGTACTTATATAAAATTTTAAAGTTGAGGGACCAAATTCACATTTGGCCTTTATTAAATTTTTGTAACTGAGGCGGGGTTTTTCCCGTTAAGCGTTACCCTTTTTCGCTGCATCTCTTTGCCGCCGCGAAGAGTTACAGATAGAAGAGGGAAAACCCTAATTTCGGAACAAGAAGAACTAGAGAGAATTATCTATCTGTATCTTTCTTTTACTCTTAGAACTAAAATCATCAAAATAAAATCTAAAACCCAATTCAAATCTCCCTTAAAGATCCTACCTTTTCTTCTGTATACCTTTTTTTTTTTTTTTTCCTGCTAGCTCCTGGTTTTAGATTCCTAGTTATGCAGGCAGATCAGACGGTGATAAGCTTGAGACCTGGAGGTGGTGGTGGTGGTCGGACTGGCACCAGACTTTTCACGTCTTGCCTGGAATCCTCCTCCTCCTCCTCTTCCTCTTCATCTGATTCCCAGATTCTGCGTTCTGCATTCAAGGTAGGTTTAAGTGCCTAGCTTTTCATGGTTGAGGGCTCGTCTGTGCCTTTTCGCTTTTTAGCTTTTTGGGTTGCTAATCTCTAGTCCAGCTTGTAGATCTTAGGTTCTTTTGAAAATTGGATCTTTCTTGTATTATCTTCTTCTTCTTCTCCTCTCTCTCTCTCTCTCTCTCTCTCTCTCTTTGAGATTTGAGTGGATTCAGGGTTTTTCTAATCTTGCTATCTCAGATATCATTATCATGAAGAAACACTCCTTTTGAATACTTGACATTGTTTTACCAACATAAGGAAAAAAAAAGAATTCTAATCTTGCTATCTCAGATGTCATTATCAGGAAGAAATACTCTTTTTGAATGCTTGACATTGTATTACCAACATAAGGAAAAAAAAGAAGAAAAAGGTTAACCTTTTTAAATGTCAGTATGCATGTGATTATTAGGGACTGAAGGTATTTTTTTCAGGGAACACTATGTTGTGGGTTTGAAAAAAAAAGGAATGCTTATGGACTGGATGCTTACAGATTTAATTGTCCTAATTCTTGGTGGGTCACTTAAGTGTGTGTACCTGCTGTAAATATGGACATAGATCGACATGTAGGATTTAGGTGGGCATTCCATGAGTATACTGATGCCCATAAAGAGCCTACATTACATTGGACAGTGTTTTTTTTTTTTTTTTTTTTTTTTTTTTTTCAGTCTATATAACTGTTCCCCATTGAGGAGTAGGTAGAATTCCGCACTTAGTCTTTCTTTGATGGACCATATCATGCTTATCAGCTTTTTAGTTTGTACTTATTCATGCATATGTGGAATGGCACTTCCTGCTGCTGCTGTTGTCCTAACACAATAATTCAACTTTTGGAGCAGTTTGTGTTTATATATAGTGGTTTTTATTTTTAGTACTAAATCTTTATAATCATCTTACCTGTATTATCATTATTATTTTTTTGCTACTGCTTTAATAGACTGGGGATTTGAGGTTTGAAGGTCATGACCGTGTTCAGTATACCCGTGAAGTGTTATTGCAACTAAAGGAGGTACTTCCTTTAAATAATGGTCCTCATTATTATATGCGTTTCTTTTAAATTGTGGAGCACTGGAGTGAATTTTGACACATTTTAGTGCTTTGGGTTTGTAAATCTTTTGTCTTAAATTTTTTTTCTAATTTTTCAGTGTTTGCCCTTTTCCTTAGGTTGCTGGTATCCATGAGGATATTTTGAAGATAAAACAGGAAATTGAGTCTGAGTTTGCTGGTGATAATCACACCTGGGGCTTGACTAATGGCACTGTAGGTTTTGCCTTTCACAAAACACTATTTAGTTATTACTTCTGTTTTGGTGGTGCTTTTACTCATATCAACCATTGTGTTGTACTTGTAAATTATTATGTTTATCTATATTTTATTTTCTTTAGCTGCAACCTCAATCCCAGAATCATTATTCTGAGCCAGACAACCGTGATTGGCGTGTTCGGTCTGCTGCATTGGGAGAGGAGAGATCCTCAGATATCTCTAGCGACAATAAGGACTCAGGGCTACATAAGTCAGATGTTAGTCATGATCAAGTAGGCTCCCAGTTTGCAAAAGCTCAAATTTCCTCCTGGGTAACAAATTATTACCAATTCTACCGAATAACTGAATTGTTTAAAAGAATCAGGCTGTTTGAGAAGGGAATATAGCATTAGATGTTTCAGGATAATGCAACAAACATAAAGAAGATGATTTCTTTCTTCTTCTTTTTTTTTTCTTCTCTACTGAAGCTAGGAAATTTGGAAATTTATTACAGAAGTTTTTAAAATGTGATGCATAGAGAGTCTAATTCTAATAAGCTTGCTTGAGCTAGACCATTTTCCTGTTATTTGCACCAGAAAAGTTAGGCATTTCATAAAGCAGTCAATTTGTTGGTTGGGTGACTTCACATTGAGTAGAGAAGAAGGGATCTGTGTATTTGTTCTTTTCCTTTCTTCTATTGGCATTATTAGCTTCTTTTTATTGATGCTGTTTGAGTTTCATGTGTAAACCAGGTAGGACCTACTCCTACCCTTGTTAAGGCTGAAGTCCCATGGGCTGCTCGAAGAGGGAATCTCTCTGAGAAGGAACGCATTTTAAAGACAGTAAAAGGGTAATTGATCCTCTGATTCAAATTTCAAGTTTCAAAGTATTTTACTGACATGATCTCTAAGTTATGAAAGGTATGACTTATTTGGACTTTCTAGTACTAATTCAAGGTTGTCTTTTGCACATAGTTCAATTGGAAAACTGTTTGTATTGCTTAAAAGGATGCCATGACAAATTTTATATTTATTGTGCAGTATATTGAACAAATTGACTCCAGAGAAGTTTGATGTTCTCAAGGGTCAGCTGATTGATGCTGGCCTTACAACCCCTGATATTTTAAAGGTTCTTTTTGTTTTATTTTGTAGCACCTTTGTCTGTAATGCTTATCTAATATTCTATGTCTGCTAATGGAATTGTGGGGTCTATCTGCATCTCAGGGTGTTATCTCATTGATATTTGATAAAGCTGTTCTGGAGCCCACATTTTGTCCAATGTATGCTCTTTTGTGCTCTGACCTTAATGAGAAGCTTCCTCCATTCCCATCTGATGAACCTCATGGGAAAGAAATTACTTTCAAGCGGGTCCTCTTGAACAACTGCCAGGAGGCATTTGAAGGGGCAGACAGTTTGAGGGCAGAAATTAGGGAGATGACTGCCCCCGAGCAGGAAATGGAACGAAGGGATAAGGAACGAACAGTCAAGCTGCGAACTCTGGGCAACATTCGCCTTATTGGAGAGCTCTTGAAGCAGAAGATGGTGCCTGAAAAGATAGTGCATCATATTGTTCAGGTCCTTTGTGGAACTTATTTATCAGACATTTATTTTCTTCTTTGCAATTAGACTTTCCTGTTAACTCTGTTTTTGTGTGGTACAGGAGCTTTTGGGACATGATAGTACATGCCCTGCTGAGGAGAATGTGGAGGCTATATGTCAGTTTTTTAACACTATTGGGAAGCAGCTGGATGAGAACCCGAAATCTAGACGAGTCAATGACTTGTATTTTAACAGGTTGAAGGGACTGACAACAAATCCAGAACTTGCACCACGATTGAGGTTCATGGTTCGTGATGTTCTCGATCTCCGGGCAAACAACTGGGTGCCTAGACGCGAAGAGGTTGATATTTTACAGGCTGTCATTTGAGCATTTCAATCTATTGTTGATTTCATCTTCATTCTTCTTGTCCTATGATTATTTCACTGCCGCTAGACTAGACCTCATAAGTTCTATCTAGAGAAGGGTCTGAAAATGAAGGTTAAATTGATTGGAGAAGGAAAATCACATTCAACAATAAAAAGATAGAGAAATGAAATCAAGAATCTGATCTTATTTGATCTTGTGTTGGCAGGTTAAAGCAAAAACTATAACTGAAATTCATTTGGAGGCAGAAAAAACTCTGGGTCTTCGACCAGGTGCAACTGCAAACATCAGAAATGGTCTAAATGCTGGTCCTCTTGGAGGTATGTCTTTAGAGGGTTTCCCCATTTCAAGGCCTGGCTCTGGAGGTATGATGCCTGGGATGCCTGGAACCAGGAGGAAGCCTGGAATGCCAGACCTTGATGCTAATAACTGGGAGGTTCCTCGGTCTTGGTCAATGCCAAGGGGCAATGGTTCCGGTCCCACTCAGTCTGTTGGGCATGTCCAACAACCTTTTCTTGGCAAGTCACCATCCCTGCCTTCTAAATTTCTTCCTCAAGGCAGTGGTGGTATGATAGCTGGAAAAACAAGTGCATTATTGCAAGTTAATGGTGCACCTCCAGCCAAACCTCCAAGATTTGAACCTGAAAACCAGAAGCCTGTTGTGTCAGTTGCAGTGAAGTCCCCTGAGAAGCCACTGGCTACCACAACAAAATTAAATCCTGCAGATATTCAAAAGAAAACTACATCTCTGCTAGAGGAATATTTCAGCATCCGAATGCTTGATGAAGCCCTGCAGTGTATTGAGGAGCTCAAATCTCCAGCTTTCCATCCCGAGGTTGTTAAAGAAGCCATTGCTCTTGCACTAGAAAAGATTCCACCATGTGTGGAACCAGTAATAAAGCTTCTCAATTTCATGCTAAGCAAGAATGTCTTCACTACCAAGGATATAGGAACTGGTTGTCTTCTATATGCCTCATTGTTGGATGACATTGGCATTGATCTACCAAAAGCACCAAATAACTTTGGTGAGATTCTCGGACTACTGTGTGCAGCTGGTGGTTTGGACTTCAAGGTCATGAAGGCAATTCTATCAAAGTTAGAAGACCGAAATTTCCGGAAATCAATCTTCAGTGCTGCCATGAGAAGCATTAACTCTAGCCCTTCTGGGCAAGAAGTGTTGGCATTGCAGCAGGCAGACGTCCAAGCGTGTGAAAGTTTTCTTCCATAGCTCAAGACTATTCCTTGTCAGTTATCATGCATTGAGCCATCAACCATTTGGTATCATCAATTGGGGGATCAAACAGTCGCAGATTTTACAGGTCCCCATAATCCCACATTTTCATTCTCCGTAAGTTCTGAAATATTTTACCTGTTCAATGGACAAGAAAATTGCTAATTAATTTATTTACATTTTTTTTTTGAGGGTCTCTCCTATAATTTTGCCTGTCAAAAGAGAAACATATACAGTGGTGTTTCCCTTGATGATTAGTTTCATGATCCAATTCTTAACATAGAATTTTCCTGTACCATGTTTTTTTGTTACCTAGATACAAGAATGATGAGACCCTCAATATTTCCTTCATGGGTAATGTTATCATTTTGTCTTCCCCTCACCTGTTGTCTCTTTTTCTCTTTTTTTCTCATTATGTGTCATTGGTGTGTGATGTGTGCTCTTTCTTGATATGGAAAAAAAAGGCTCTCGTGGGTTGCAAACTTGCAATGTCATGTCATCGATGTCTCACCTTCCCCCTCACACAATCATCATGATAAAAAAATACATGCATATCCGGAGTAAGTACTTCAATCTAGATTTGCTCAAAGTCATGGTAGGTGGAGCTGGAAATTTTATTTTTTCAGTTAATGTAAGTCACGTAATATTGTAAATTAATAGTATGATAAATTGTTATATAATTGACTATTTTCATATAAAGATTAATATATATTATTGTATATATTTATTTGGTTAATGTTATGTTATATTTATTTTATGCTATGTTATAATTGTATACTTATATAATATTGTAATTATAGCATTGTCATTGTGTCTAATCTCTTGGCCATTAGTGTCAAAAAAAAAAAAAAGTGCTATTTATAGTTCCAATTGATGTTTTTAGTCTATGTAGAATCTTCAAAGTGTAAGATTCTAAATGAAAAAAATGGAACGTGATGATAAAAAATATTAGGTGTTGGACGGCTATGAGATGATGACCAGTAATTTGTTAGGTGACAATTCAGTGTGCTGAACCAAGCAGCATCAATTAAAATAAAATGAATACTCTAATGTAATCTCTTTTTTTTTTCTTTTTCTTTTTCTTTTTTTGTGATGAACTACTTTAATGTACAATTGGATATTAATTTATCAAAAAAACAAAGATTGGATACCATTTTTAAGTATCATTGATTGGGTTGAATGTACAAAGCCCTTTTATCGTATCCTTTTGTATTATGTTATTCAGCAATATAATGCAAGGTGGTAAAGCAGATAGCATTTCTCCAACTTACTAATTATGAAAAAAATTAATACTGATGAAGTAAAAAAATAAAATAATGACAAGCGGTAATAACAACTCCCATTTTTCTTTTTATTTTGTTGCAAACTTTTCTATAGAGATAATGATATGTGAAACAATTTCTTTTAAGAAAAATTGTTGTGCAATTTACATTGTATTAGATTTTAAAATAGAGAGTTTTATATTTTATAATTAAAATGGTAACCTCATCCATTTTTTATATAATTTTTATATTTTATTAAATAAATAAATAATATAATATTACGAATCACATTTAAATAAAAAATATATATTATGATCAACGATTTAAATAATTCAATGATTATTTTCGTTTATCAAAAATAAAAATTTTAAATTTAAATTGCATAACGTACACATAAAATAAAATAAAATAAAACATGGGGGTGATTACCAAAAAAAAAAAAATTCCATTATAAAGTGAGACTTATAATGGATGAACTCAATCGATTTTCTTTTTCTTTTTTTTTTTCTCATTAGTGGTTGCTTGCTAGATGGGCAGTCAAAAAGTAGGATTGACGAAACCGTGGGCTAAAAATATCTTGTGGCTTGATGCGAAGAAAATTCCCAACCCGACAAGGACATTTCCAATTTCTTGAATTTTCTGATTTTCAAACGTTATCCTGTTTATGAATTTATGGACCTAAATAACTGTTGGTCCATTTTTATACTGTACTAGATAGATGTCCGACATGTTTTAATTAATGATTGTGCTACTATGCTTTTCAAAAAATTACATAAATATATTTTTAGCCACTTTAACAAATAACTTGTCGAATTTGGCTCTTCGGGTAAAGTGGTTCTAGTCACGCTTGTAAGGTTTATGTCTCGACAAAATATTCAAAAAAAAACAAACAAATAATTTGTCAACGAGATTTAACAATAATTTTTTTTAATTGACATATAAATATCTTTATGAGAGAAATTAAAATATGGATTTCAAGTTTGAGTTCTACTCAAGGGAAAAGAAAAAAAAAAGAGGTATTTTTTAATCAAAATAGAAATAAAAAGGCATTAATTATTTAAATACTTCTTGAATGTTGTTTTTTTTTTTTCAAACGTGAAGAATTATAGAAAAATGAAGAAATTTTTTTAAATAGTTACTTAAAATTAAATTTTCAACTAACTAAATCTATGTATTAAGATTTTGTGATAAATTATTGTACCCAAATATCTGATTCTTTTTTAATGTTGTGTTAACTTAAAAAGAGTATAAGAAAATTATTTTGATTGTATCATCCTCCTTATCTTGAAAAATACTTTAAAAAGTAATTTTTTCATCCTTAAATTTTGGTCTTCTTTTTATGTGTTACTAAATACATACAGTAACTTAAATTTTTTTTAATTTCTTTATTTTAGTAAATTATTGCATCCCATTAGAAACGTATAATTATTACATAATATAAATAATAATTACTGTAAGAAGAAGTATAAATTTTAAAAAATACTATTTGTAAATTATGTGCTAAATTTTGTACAAATTAGTCGTGACTTATTGCTAAGACTAAGAGTGATTTATTTTTTATTTTATTGATTAAAATTTAATTTTTT
>BPVZ01000020.1:487483-499980 GCA_020521535.1 Rubroshorea leprosula
TTGTGTTGTCTAGAAGTTAAAAAATCTACATGATATGGACTACTTTATTTCTTTAGTTTATCTAATTTACCTTCAATTAATTTGTATCAACGTTCGCAAAAACGAAAAATAAGTAATGACGTTTTCCGAACAACGTAAATCAGCTTCGGTATCATTCCACTTAATGTTTCACAATGAATTCCAATTTCAAAGAATACAGAAAAGAATACTCAATGGAAGAATCAGAACAGGCACCCCAACCACGTACATCAGAAACGTATGCTTCATCAGAAAAATATAAAAATGAATCCAGTTCAAAATTGAAAATTAAAGTTTACAGCTATGCTTAATAATATATGTAGACTTTGAATATTAAACTAGGACAATTTTTGTCGAAGAGAAAGACCAGCTAGCATATCTGGTAATACAAATTAATCAATCTTGACTGAGGAATAGATGAGCCTGGTGAACCAAAAACACGCATAGAATCCAATGGTACCTGTGACCACAAAGAATGCATACGAAGCTATGAGCATGTAACCGAAGTACAGCATCCCGGAAACCAGTTTAGTGATCTCAAGCTTGGTGAAGAAGTAGAACGTGGCATAGAGGAAGAGGTATAATGCTGAAGAGCCTGATGTAAGGTATGACCTCCACCACCACAGGTAGTCCTCACTACACAACTGGAAGTAGCAAAGCACAACGGTTATTTCAGCACAAGTGATTAGGAGGATAATGAACACCAAGAAGAGGAAGCCGAAGATGTAGTAGAACTGATTCAGCCAGATTGAGGTCAGAATGAAGAAGAGTTCAATGAAAACAGCTCCAAATGGAAGAATTCCTCCGATCAAAACAGAGAAAATCGGGTTCATATACCAAGCTTGTTCAGGGATCTGCCTTGGAATCTTATTTGTCTTCACAGGATCCTCAATTGCTGGCTTCCTGAACCCAATATAGCTGCCAACAAACACCAGTGGTACAGAAATTCCAAACCATAACAGGACCAGAGCAAACATTGTCCCGAATGGTACTGCCCCAGATGACTTCTGGCCCCAGATGAGAGCATTCAAGACGAAAAAGATAGCGAAGACAATGGCTGGGAACATACACGCAGTCCTGAGAGCAATTCTCTTCCATTCTGCCCCTTTAAACATTTTGTATAGACGGGCAGAGGCATAACCAGCAAAAAGGCCCATAAAAACCCAAAGTAATAGCATAGCTGTCATAAGACCACCTCGGTTTGAAGGGGAAAGGAATCCAAGGATAGCAAAGATCATGGTAACAAGTACCATCCCAAAAAACTGAACACCAGTTCCGACATAGATACAGAGTAGATCAGAATTTGATGGAGGCCTGAAAACATCACCATGGACAAGCTTCCAACCTGTCTCCTCTTGGGCTTCTTCCTGGGTCTCAAGTTCATTATACTTTGAAATATCACGGTAAAGTGTTCGTAGCATAATCATTGCCACCATGCCAGAGAGGAAGAGAACAATCATTAAAGAATTAACAATTGAGAACCAGTGTATTTGGTCGTCATTCATTAAAAGATATGCATCCCATCTAGATGCCCACTTCACATCACTCTCCTAAAAGAGGGAAATCAGGGTAAAAAGCAATTAGTATATAGGCATCTCGGTGGCAACAAAGCATGTTACACTTATCATTTACTGTGAGTTTATTTCAAATAATAAATAAGAATAATAATAATAAGAATAATAATAATCAAACATCTATGTCAAATAAGATTTTGTTGGCATGGTACAAAATACTACATATGGGTACTGATCACTTACTAGGGCTTTCAGCTTATTTAGGACACTATAGAAATTAATATAGCAACTGCCAAATCTAAAAATTGTTTATTGCAGAAGAGCTCACCTGGAATTCAACATCATATGTGAAAATAATTTCCTTCTTGTCTTCAACTTCTTGGGGAGTGTTGGAATTCGTAACTGTGTGCTTAGCATGGGGGTCACATGTCGTTAAACGAGTCTTCTCATTCCAGTTCCCCTCATATTGATGTTTAATACTGCATGTTTTAAAATATCAAATGAATGCCACCCAACATGCTAAGAAGCATCAAACAAGGAAATCAAAGAAACTGACCTGAATGGTCTAACCTCAAACCCCACAATCCTTGCAGTCTCAGTCTGTGGATCTCTATGAAACTTGACAGTAAAAGCCAAATGGTTATGGATGAAATACTTTTCCTCCTTGGTCTGTGCATAATGAGACAAAGTAAGCCTAAGTAGTAATTAATACAACAAAAAATGATTTAGCTTTTGTGGCTAATGGACCATATTTTTACCCCAGAATATCTGCCTTTGAGTCCAACATGATAGCCAAGCTGGTAAAGAGTAAGAGATTCTTGATCAGGCCTTTTTATGGGAACAACCAGGGGAAGGTTATCAAGGATCCTGTCACATTATCACAAATTTATTAGGCAATGAGAAGTGAAAGCTGTCTCCAAAAAGAGTTGGAAGATGAATTGTGATTCTAACAAACAAATGGCATACATGTTGACTCTATACTCATCATCAATCTTCTCTTTGAAAGCCTTTGTAGTTTTAGCATCAAGAGTAATCCGGCCAACAACATTGCACATTTGTGGTTCTCGCATTTTAAACTGAAATAATCAACTCAAAGAAAATAAAAAGGCAAAAAAAGAGTCAACAGTCATAATTCATAAAGCAAACAGGTCCATATTCATCATGACTACTCAAGTCTAAAACTGACCACATAAGGAGAGTTCTCAATACGGTCTCCACGAAGTACTTCCCCAAGATTCTCTGCACTGTCCACTATGTTGTCCGGCCTACGATAAGGAAGAGAGTAATACGAGTAAGGAAGCTGTGTCTTTGTAGAAGTCAATTTATTAACCTTCACTTTCAATGGATCACCCTGCATTGCAATAAAAATATATTAATAAGATGCTTATACATGCTTGAGTACATTGAAAGAGGTTGATGTCTTTACTGGAGCATTTAGGTAAACAAAACTTTAATTAAAAATGAAGTGACTTGTTTATAAGTTAGAGGAGTGCCTTTACAAACTGTAAAGGTAGAATAAGCATTCTTCTATTCATGTCACTAGGGAAGCGAGCTCAGGAGGGACTACTGGCCAAAAGTCCCAAAAATAAAAAAAATATATAAAAAAAATAAAAAAATCCCAACCAATCATTTGGAGCTTGTTTTCATAGCATTCTGTAATCAGTTATATCTATCATAGACAAAGTAATCTTGCATATGCATTTCAAACCTATGCTGCACAAGGAAATTATGGTTGCCTAACTGGAAGAAGCAGAAAGGTTTTAGGCTAACGTCGTGGCTAAAACAATGCAACTTTAATTATATTATGATCAGGCCTATTATTTGCTTCTTCAAGTCTAAGTCTAGCCCGCAAGAATAGTAATTTGCGGTAGCATGTGCCTAAAAGTTACTCTGATTTGCATTAAATGCACGTACAGAATGACACATCTGCCTTAAATCCAAAAGAAAACGAGAAACCAAAACATGTCCACGGAGCTTAGCTGACCTTAAAATAGACAGACTGATTATAAACATAATTTTCAATAGCATTGCCAGATCTCGATATAAATGAGAAAAACTAAACCTTCTAAACCACATCCATCCCTTTCAGAGCTAATTTCTGCATTCCCCATACACTAATCTATAATTTCATTAGTTCGAGTCTCAAAGCAATTCTATACACTAAAGTTTAACCACCTCAACGAGATCCCTCCATTTTCCACCAAATCGCAGAAAGCAAACACGCAGGCAAAGTAAAAACGTGAGAAACAGAAACACAAGAAAAAAAGAGCAGATCGCAAACAAGAGATATCCACGAACTCAAAGCAGATCAAGACACTTATTGCAGAGACGAGAAGAAATTGAGATGAAACCTTAAAGAAGTCCTGAGGCGCGACGCCAGGCAGGTAGAAGCAGTGAGCGCCGTGGATCAGAATGAGGAGAACCGCGGCGATCATCGCCGATCCGGGGAGCGAAAGAGATTTCCTTCGAGATTCCATTTTCACGGCGAAGAAAAAAGACTCCCTGGAAAAAGAGAGTGAGGGAGAATCGGGAGACGATGGTTTCAGATCTGGAGAGCGGAGGCGGTGGTTGATTTTGTTTTTGATATTATGGAGGAGAAGAGCCAATAAGAAAAAAGGGGAGAAATGGAGCTACAGCGTGCCAGAACAGTCACTGGACACACGATCCGATTTCAGCAATGTCCGTTTTCGTACGGTGAGTTTCGGGTAGCCCAATCACATTCTGCCACGTCTCGTTCTATATATATATATAATTTTTGGAAGGCGCGTGTCTTAAAATTTGCCAGCCTGGGCCTTTGTAGTGTCGGTGTTGGTGCGGAGAATTATTCTATTGGACTGAACAGGCCCACTCCTGCCTGCCCAATATTTTCGGCCATGTACATGGCCCAATATTGAATGAATTTGACCCAGTAAGAAAGTGGCACAAATGGAAAGTGATAGTGATTTTCTTGCTTGACACATCAATTCTTTTAGGACTAACCAAAAAAAAAAAAATTAAAACATGATTGTTACTACTTACCACACACACACAAATGTTAAGGTTAATTATAAATTTATTTTATTAGGAGAGATTTTTTTTTCTAGAATTCCAAGATCATTTTAGAAATTGGTATGATTGATGCCATGAGTCATGATCCTAATTGTTCATTATCATTACATTGCCTTACATAAAAGAACAGTTTTCTCTCATTTGTGATGTCGCATATCAAGTATGCAAAACAATAAAAGTTTTATTACTTAATATTTGTGGTATTTATATGAGAGTGACTTTAATATTTACAAAACCTTCAAATCTAAAAAATCACACAAAAAAAAAAATCAACCATAAACAATCTAACGAACATCAAATTCACTATCCAAATATTTTATTATTTTATTTTTATAGAAATTTTATTTTATTTTTTACTAAACGATAACAGGGCAACCCATTCCTAGATGTCCTAAATTTGTATTGAGAAACAATTGTCTAAGTAATTTTTAAATAAAATGTATTTGAAACTTCTCATAAATACTTTTGTTAGAAAGTGAAAATTAAGGATGCCCTAACAAAAAAATTCTCAAGATGTCTTTGAATGAAACGATGTGTTTCATTTTAACCTAACCCTTTTTCCCACTGCTGGCTATAATGTATGAACCTTTCTCTTGTGAATTCTCTTTTTCTTCTTCCTCGACCACGACGAGAGTCATCAGAAGGACAAATTCCTCCAGCCTTCTTCTCACCAAAGCTCAATCCACAATCTCAATTTGTGTTCTCTTGGTTTTCCTTACTCTTTTTCCTTTTATTCTCTCCACTTTAAACCTACTATTCCCACCCCCACCATTGTAACTGCCTTCACCTCTCAGAGATTCCTGACCCAGAAATCCTTGCTTACCAAACCCAATTCCCCTTCATCCTTTTGGGAGTCTGAATTGTTGCCGTTCAAGTTCAGAACCATGCCACATGTCAAGAAACAAAGCAGTTCTCTCATAATTTAATTCTTGTAAAAATTGCAATACTCTCCCAACTTATATGAAATAGTAAAACCCAGCTTACCCCATCTAGGTAATTGATCAAAGACCTTGTGTGCATGGCTAAGAAAAAGTGAAAAACTTTATTTCCACAAACTTGGTGCTTCAAAACACAAAACAATTAAAGAAAACATGAAATACACTCCTAACCTAACACAAAGCATTAGACTTTACCTATCTCTTCTGCTTTCAAAACCACTAACACGATAGGCTTGCTTTCAAATAATTTAGACCATTTCAAATAAACACTAATGTATAGAGTACCAAGAATATGCAACTTGAAAATATAAATGCTTTGTAAAACTAAATTTATTCAGCAAATTACCAAAAGAAAAAGCTAATTTCAACAAATCAAGAATCTCATTTCAATAAAACATAGAAGTAAATGAAAAGTTATACCAAAATCTTAAAATAACTTAAAAAACCAAATTCATGAACACAAAGTCTAGATTCCACCAACTACCTGTTGATCTGAATGAAAAAAACTTAATTTCAGTTAAGTAAAGATCTCAAATTCGAATCTTGTTAATAGAGAAACAAGCACTAGAAGAACTTCCTCCCAAATGGGGTTCGACGTGATTCAATTCCAGATTAATCGAGACTTAATATAGTTATCGGATACCGAAATATTAATATCCAAAAAAAAAAAAAGCCTAGATTCCATAAAAACCACAAAAAGCTTTGGATCTAGATTTCAATGGACTAATTACAGTACGCCTTAGCGAAACTTCACTAGCTATCACCCATATTCATGAGTCAACTTTACAAAATAACTTCTATGTTGTTGTGCAAAACCTCACTATTACTCTTAAAAGATTTTATATTAGACCCACAAAAATTAAAAAATTTTGAAAGAAATTTTGTCCAAAAAAGTTAATGGACACGAATGAAGATTAAGAGTGGAGCCTTGGTGCTTTGGTGGTGACGACTTTTGATTGGAAGGAGAAAAAGAATTTTCAAGGCCTAATTTTGAATTGAGGGAGTGTGCAAGAACTCATCAGGGTTTTTTTTTTTTTGTGAGAAAAGGATAAATGAGTTGTATTAAAATGAAATGCACCGTTTCATTTTTAAGGATGTCCTAATAATTTTTTTTTGTCAAAGTATTCTTAATTTTCGTTTTCTATACTTCTATATACTACAAAAATTTGATGGGGACAATTTATATGAAGATTGTCATAAATATAAAATAAATTCAAATTGAGATAAAAAAAATCATTTAAACAATATAATAAAAAAAATTAAAAAAAAAAAAAAACAACAATAACAATAAGGAACACTCAAACTCCCTTTAGACCATTGAAGTATGAATCGAAATGATAGTGATAAGGATATAGTCCGGTCAAGGCCCAATGATCATGACTCGGGCTAGTGACCTTGACACATAACTCCGACCAGTTATAGTGGAACTGACACCACCCATTAGGCCATTATATACTCTCATAAATCAAAATTTCAAATTCCACTCCAATGGGATCCATGTGCCATGCCCATATCATGCGAGTATTCCCAAACCATACTTTTTCCCTTTAACTTGGGTGTATATTCCATACATGTAAAAGCCCTTTTCTTTGGGTTAAGTAGTTAGTACAATCATGTCTGAGCTTTAAGAGCATAAAACCTGGAGAGAATCATTCTGTGCAAGTTGTGAAGCAAAGTAAGCCAACCTCTTGAAAATATGGTGTAAGTTTATTCCAAACCTACACCAGCAATGTTGGGGATAAAAGGGGCTACATGGTCCCCCACATCCGACCTTTGCTAATGAAAAGCCCATCCGCACCCGCACCCATTATGCTATTGGGTCCCCCAGCATTATCATTATTTATTTATGATGCCAATTATATATACTCATGTCCTTATTAATTTCTTGTACCATTTTTTTTTTCTTTTGCCTTTGTAGTTACACATGGGGATCATTTGACTGAGAATACGATGTACCTCTTTTTATTGAATAATAATCTCATCCATGTGCTTCCTGCTAAAGGTGATAGTCTGTGCCCACGTTTTAATGATTCATTTGCCGTCAGTTTCTACAATAAAATCCGTTGGCTACATTTTTCTTTTTAAAAAAAATTTCAATTTAAAAATCTTAAAAAAAATATCATATTAAAATAAAATTTAGTGTTTATTTGGTGTAATTGGAGTTTTTAATAAAAATTTTATTAAAAAAATTATTATAAAAGTGTTATTTTATAAATAAAAAAATAAAAAAAAATAAAAATAATAGGTTAATTTCATTAAAATTCAAATAAAAAATCCATGCAAAACCACCAATTCGATGGTTTTAATATTTACAATGAAATAAATAAAATATTAATTTATAAAAAATTATAATATTTTTTTAAATTATAATGTTTAGTGTAACTAGAGTTTTTAAAGTTCAAAAAAATTTCTTACCAATTGTACCAAGCATAGCATTAGTTTCATGTTTTTATTATTCTTTTCATTTGAGATTGTAAAATTTAACCTATATATCAAATAAGGAAGGCTGCTCTTTCATTTGGAAGGCTTGCTCTCATCTAAGCTAGCTAGTATTTAGTTTAACACATTTAAATTGTACAGTTATTTCTTTAAGATAATGTTATTTTATAATTTTTCTTATGCAAATTATATTTTTTTAATTATTGATGAAGGAGTAAGCTTTTTAATATCAAAAACTCGTTTTTTTTGGTAAGTAATTATAAAAAGTACAATTTGTGTAATGTATATTGTTTTTATTTTTATTTTTTTAAAGAATAATAAATAAAAGAAAAAAAATGTAGAAAGGGGGTTTTGAATGCTTAACTTTGTGGGTGAACAAGTTGGAGAGCAGGCTTGAATATGAATGAAAGGCATTAACGTGGGCTAATAAAGGGGTGGCGTAAAGGAACACTTGAGTGGTTGAAGGGAACAATTATGAAGGTAGGTAGCTGTAAAGGCCATGAAATGGGGGGAATTTGGTGTAGTGTCATTAATCTTCCAATTAACAACATTGATGCCTCCTCTACACAGCCTATGGAAGGACTTTGGTTCACTAAGGTCCCAAAATGAGTACTAGCAGATAAGATATTCACAGAGTCAGTTTAATAATAGGCAAGGGTAAAATCGAATCTTTAGATCTAAAAGTTCGACTTCAACTTTTAAGTGTTTGGATGAGGTGATTAGAATTTCGAGTTCTACCACCGTTATGAATTCCATCAAAAAATAGTTTAATGGCCGCGTGTCTCATTTTAAGGGATGAAATGTTTGCTCAATTTAGAGATCGAATCCCTAATTACTAACAATTAATTTATTTTAATTTCTTAACCATTAATCTCGTAAAACAAAAAAAAAAAAAAGGAAAAAAGAGGCAAGGACATGAGGTGTATTAATTACCTTCTCTAAGTAGATGTTGGGTGGGGCGCGGGGGGTTCATAGGCACCAGTGCCGCAGTGCCTGAATGAGAGTACAGTTCTGTTCATAGACATTGTGACTGCGACTACTTCTGAAGAGAGTCATTTCTGACGATGCGTTACGGCCAATTTTGGACACTTTGGACGTGTTTGGTTCGTATATTTTTTCAGAAAAAAAAAAAAAAAATCTAAGAAGTTGAATCTTAAAATTTTTTTGGTTTAGTCCATAAATTTGTTAATTATAGCATAAAAATTTATACAATAAAATAATTCTCTAAAAAGTGATATATAATCAATTATTTTTTTGATATAATCGGATTTTTTTAATATACTAATTAATTATTTTTTATAGTAATCATTTACTTTATCAAGAAATTTTTTTTGATTAAATGAGTAAATTATTTCTTAAAATTATTGTGTTAAAATAAATCACTATAAAAAAATTTATGTAGTTTATTATTTAAAATTTTTATTTTTAAGAAATCAAATCAAATTTAATGGTTTTTATTAAACTTTATTAAACAATTGCTTTTGAATTTGAATGAAAAATTAACAATAATTATTTAATTTGAGTCAATATTTTGAAAGTAAAATTTTAAGCTAACAACTTACATCAATATTTTTTTAAGTTAGAAATTTTTTTAACATAATAATTTTAGAGGATAATATACACCTTTTGTTGAAATTTTTTTTTCATATTTTTTTGACAGGAAACAAATTCAGGATTATATAACATAAAAAAAAAAAGAAAAAAAGATTATGTTCTTTTGATTTAGTTTTCTTATTTTTTTCAGACCATGCAATTGATAAAAAAAAAATGACTCCACACTTTCAAGTTTTTCTTAAAAAAAAAAATCAAATTAAACAAGTTAAAATATCAATTTGGTCCCTCAATTTTCTATTTTGGTACCAAAATTGTTCCTAAACTTCATTTTTGGGTATCAATTTCATCTTTTTGTTAGGTAAGTGATGATATGACTAAATCTTTTCTTAAGTAATTCAATATTTTTTTAATATTGAATATTATGTGAAAACTAAATAGGTGATGTGATATTTTTTTAATCTATGACATTTTTTAAATTAAATGATATATTACTTTAATACCATTTAATCACCTCTAACAATAATGACTTTAATGAGAAATTCCAAGATTACCATCCCCATCCCTTCTTCTTTTTCATCCTCTTGCCCTACTTGATCTTCCTCACTAGCCCACCTAATCTTTTATCCATGATGAGGAAGCCTGGCTATCCAATGAGACTCACATGCCAAGGTTCAATTTTTGTTGATCTTGCCTTTTCTCCTTTTCTCCTCCATGGATCTCTCTCCTATTTTCTTCTCCTCATTTTCCCATTGCCTATGATGGGTTTTGTTAGTGAGGTTGAAGGGATGGCAAGGACTAGGTTGAGGGGATCCCTTTTATCATTTTTTGAGTTCTAATAATGTAATAACTCAGATTTGTTGGTCGTATTTTCATAAAAACTTGGAACCTAAATCTAGGTTATTACTTAGATCTAATTTGGTTTCTCTTTTTTGTTTTTGTTTTTTTATGAATTTTTTAATTATTTTTATTATTATTTTATTATTTTTTAATTTTATTATTATTATTAATTTGGTTTTATAGTAGAAAACCCAACATTCAAAGACTATAAAAAAATTTAAGGTTTATGGTTGAAAATTTGACTAAGTCTTTTTCTTCTATGATGTCCTCCCTCCCTTCTTTGATGTCTTCATGTTTCAAAAACCCACATCTAGGTTTATGTGTTAGTGAACCCTGACCTTCAAACCTAACCCAATATTTGAAGACTACAAAAAATTCGAGGTTTATGACTGAGATTTTAAACTTTCTTCCTACTTTGACATCTCCATGTTTCAAAACCTAGAATTGGATTTGTGTTTTCATGAACGCAGACCTTGAACCCAAACTTTTGGGTTCCAAAACTTCGGTTTTGATATGTTATAGTTGCAAATAATGATGATTTAATTTAATTTGCAAATGATTTACTTGTTTAAGCGATACCAAACTTTTAATTAGAGTTGAAATTTATTTTTAATTGAAAGCTGTATCTTTAATTTTAATGCAATTAGAGTGCCACATAACCTTTTAAATTTTCACCTCATTTCTATGTAATATTTAAAATTAAGGAAAATGAATTTTTTGACAAAAAAAAGTTTGCCATGTCATTATTTAATTGACAGAATGATGGATTTGATATCGAAAAATGAAAGTTTAAAAATAATTTTGATACTTTTTTAAGTTTAAATACAATTTTGATACCAAAATGAAAAGTTAAGGGACCAAAATAATATTTTAACCAATCAAACACACCCTTTAAAGGTATTTATATTTCACTACTTCTAAATTTAAACTTAAAACTTTAAAATAAAAACTCAATGGTAAACATTAAAATTGAATATTTGTTTAATAATGAATGCATAGTGTCAATAGGCTGAATTTCAAATAAAAGAGTAAAAACAGATTTACTAAAAAAAAAAAAACCTCTTTTAGACTATCAATTAAAATAAATTATTAACTATTTAATATGTAATATGATTATATGTTAAAAATTTATTTGTTATTTAAATATTTTTAATTGAAAATAAATTTATAATGATATCATATATTAAATAATAAGTAAATTATTTTAATTAATAATTAAAAAAATAATTTACCTTTATATTTTTTAAGAGATAAATCTACTCTTATGCTTCTATTTAAATGACCAATTTAAGAGTTTTGCTGTAGGATAATGATGTGTGCACATCAAGATCCTACACCCAGATATGCATACCGCCACATAAAAAAAAAAAAATTCAACATCTAATCCAACTTTTTTATTTTTTATGTGAAAGAATGCACACCCGAGTGTGAAATCCGAATATGCACCTATCATGATCCAGTGCTGTAACAATACCAGTTAACAACTGCCCAGGTATTTTCTGTCTTGGATCTAATAGTATTATTGGCAATAGTAAGGGGCATAATAATATAATACCATTATTAAAATACAAAATACGAGTTGCGGAATAAATAAGAAAAAAATAGGTCAGAAACGAAGATAATTTGCTACTTTTTGTTGGTTTGACACCACTGCATACTCCCATTTTGCATGACAAGTTTGATTTGATTCTGGACAATAATATCTGCAAAGGCAAAAAAAAAAGAAAGATTAGAAAGGACAGTTAACAAATTTAAACACAGACATTAACGGATTTAATTAATTGCATTACTCGATCGGGAAATGAAATATGTCCTTCACTTTAGATTAATGATTAGTATTTTTTCAATAGGTGGCGCCATTAGAATTTTTAAAAAAATTTTTTATATAATTTTTATATAATAAATTTTTTTATACAATTTTTACATGTTAAATTTTTTTATACAATTTTTACATGTCATTAAATGAATAGATGCATTTAATATCATAAGTTCAACATAAATTAAAAAAATTAATCATTTTAATGACATATTATATTGTACAAAAAAATGAAACAAAATAATTTCTTCAATAATATTTTCCTTTTTCAATTCATATAAATTATAATTCTAATGCCAAACCATAAATAAATTAAGCTTAGATCTATGAACA
>BPVZ01000020.1:500080-523442 GCA_020521535.1 Rubroshorea leprosula
GGGCTACACGTCAAACGGGAAAATTACAAAGCAGCAGCGAGCAGAAGCGAAGCGTGAAAAAGCCCAACCCGACGCGCGCGTGGAATCCACCGCCTGAAGGTAGTGGCGCGCAACGTAAATAAGAAGGGAAATGGAAGGGTAAAATAGTAAAGTGAAAAGGTGGCGTGCTTTAACGCCATAAAAGGCTTCACAGAAAGTCACTCTCTGTGTCCCAGAGAGACTGAGTCACTCTGTAACACAGTACCCCTACCATCCCACTCCCTACCTATACGCCTCCCCTCTACGCTCCCCGCATTTTCCCGGAAAATTAAAAAGGAAAACGAAGGAAAAAAATTTTTTTTTTCGGGAAGTCGACAATTGCGTCAGAGTCGGAAGCGATCGCCCCCATTCATCACGTACGTACACACACAGGTGTAAAAAAGAGTTTCAGTTCGTTGAGATTCGTGCTGGAAGAGAGAGAGAGAGGGAAGAGGAAAAGGAGAAAGAAAGAGAAAGATCTTCCTCTCCCCATCGGATCAGGCTGATTTAAAAGCGAAGGCGGCGAGAATTTATTGATATGATGTGTTTGATAATTCACCATCATTGATGCACATGACCTGACGCCACCCTTTTTTTTTTTTTTTATTTCTTTCCTTCTTTTTTTCTCTGATTTATGGGTGAATTTTTGTTAATCTAGTCACTCTGGTTTTTGTAAGAGAGCGGCGTCATAAATTCGGGGTTGGGTTTGCGGAATGGTTGAATGGGAACATCTCGGAGTTCGAGGAGGTGGCTTGCTTCTTCTTGTTGTTCTTGATTATTGAATGCTGGTGCTATTTGGTTGGTTTGGCCTTAGTGCGTTCATTTTAGGTGGATAAGTTTTGTCATTCTTGGGCTCGGTTTTAGGTTTGGTTTTCATCCCCCTGAGAGGGAAAGCTTGGGATGTTGGTGTATGGTATCATTGTTATGGGCAGCTGCAGAGAGAACAGAGGTGTCTTCTGCTGTGCTACCTGAATAGTTTCTTGGGGTTTTCCTTTTTTTCTTGGTGTTTTGTGAAGGGTATTTTGAAAGAAAGGCGAAGATGAAGTTTATGAAGCTTGGGTCGAAGCCTGATGCCTTCCAAGCTGACGGCAAATGCATCCGGTAAGATTTTGACTCTTGTGGCTATTTTCCTTCCGTTTTTCTACGCAAACAAACAAACTTGAAAGTTTCCTTCTTTATTCGGTCTGTCTTTTTGTTTTTTCTTATCTGTTCCCGGAAATTCCGTCTACATCTTTCGATTTTTTATGTATTGTCTCGCAATTAGACATTATGTTTTCGCTGTGTTCAAGATATGCTCGAGCATCGGTTTGATTCTTGGGTTTAGCGTTTTCCTTTGTCTATTTTTCGCATAGTTGTATATACTTTTGTGCATGTACATCTCTCATCTCACACCAATTTTATATTTTGTAGCTCTCTGTAATGTTACTGAAAATTCTTGTCGTTGTATAGAATCTGATAGTTGTTGTTTCTAGTTTACATAGCGTCAAGGAGAAAACCCCTTATGAAAATATAGCATTAGCCATTAAAATTTTGATAAAGTTGCCCCCTTGATTGCGCTTTCGCTTGATAATAGATTTAACACATGGTTTATGGATATTTTTAGTATATAATTTATTGTTGGTAAGGCAAGAGAGTGAAAAGGGAGATGGGTATCTCTCTGGGAAGTGGTCCAGCGTTTGGAGTGTCGTCTTTTTGATGGGTTAGTGGTCCAAATGTGGGGAGGGCATGTAGGATAAAAGGTTTCAATCATCGTTGGGAGAATCTCTTTTAAGTAAAGAATGGCATGTTCTACCTAATTTCCGGCATTTCTCATCTTCCAACAAAGCCTGATTTGGGGATCTTGCAGCAGCACTCTTGGATTCAACACATGACATGTCAACAAAAGTTTCTCAAAAGATAACTAACACTGACAGCTTTTCTTTTTTGAGAGAATATAAGCATTTTTTTTTTTTCCATTATGCTGTTTGAGGGCAATTAGGAGTTGGGGCAGTGTCCTGGTTTCAGCTTGTTGGTCATTGGAAAGGTGGTCCAATATGTCCCATGCTTGTATTCTTTGATGAGCACGTAAAAATGTATGTGGAACCCATTTCTTTAGGCAACTATCAAGATCATTTTTTAGATCTAATACCTCTGGTATAGATTGCTTGCTGATATTGACCTTTTAGTATCAGATTACAACTTGTTAAGAAAGGTTAGAGGGCATCAGAGGGGATTTGGTTGTTATTCCCCTGTATTTATGAAGTATTTCCTTTGCTGTGGTTGGTTAGGAACTTACATGCTCCAGAGTTTAGTTTTATCGGGGAAACATAAAGCCAGACAAAGTATAGATTGTTGCATGTTAATGAGTGTTTGATGTCATACTTAAGAAAAAGGTGTCTCTGGCAAGCAAGCAATGAAGGCTGTGATGTGTCAGTAAATTGTTGTCTTAAAACTGAAAATATCGAAATAATGTTAATATTAGTGTTATGGTAGGCCTTTCTGACCTGGGGATTGACACTTTTTTGTACTCGTGGCTCATGTTTTCCTGAATTAAGGTTTGAGGGCATGGATGGATAAGTTGGCTTTAGTTTTTATATTGCATGTTTATAGTCTGTTGACAATTGAGTTGCATGATCTTTATGGACTTTAACATGATAAATCTGCTTCTGCAGGTATGTAACATCTGATCTGTCAACAGACGTCATTGTTAACGTTGCTGAAGTGAAATTTTACCTTCACAAGGTGTGTCATTCCTCTGCCTCCATTCACATTCTTCTTTGTTAAGGTGCATGAAGTTATGTCAAAATAACCAGTTTTGAAATGTTAAATCTTTATGCGAATACTATTTGCTTCCTGCAATTTTTGTGGTGTTTGGCTATAACATGATAACTGCTGTTATATATGATCAATCACATAAAAGATTTTAAGCAAGTTAAGATGAATCTGATTTCTTGTATTAGTCTGTTCTGTCAAACATGGAAAGATGGAGTGCAAACTCTCACTATTGCCCTAATTTGCTGTTATGTCTTTTGGTTTTATAATAATATGTTCTGTTTGTGTCTTTCCAGTTTCCTCTTTTATCTAGGAGCAACCATTTGCAAAAATTAGTCCTTAAAGCTAATGAAGAGAGCTCTGATGAAATTACCATTGCTGATTTTCCTGGTGGCCCAAAAGCATTTGAAATTTGTGCTAAATTCTGTTATGGAATGACAGTTACTCTAAATGCTTATAATGTTGTGGCTGCTCGTTGTGCGGCTGAGTACCTAGAGATGACTGAAGATGTTGATCGAGGAAACCTGATTTTTAAAATTGAAGTGTTTCTAAATTCAAGTATTTTCCGCAGCTGGAAAGATTCCATTATTGTTCTCCAAACAACAAAATCTCTTCTGCCGTGGTCTGAAGACCTGAAGATCGTTGGGAGATGTATCGATTCCATTGCTTCTAAAACCTCAGTGGATCCTTCAAACATCACTTGGTCCTACACGTATAACAGAAAGTTATCAGCTCCCAACAGAATGGTTCAAGATGATGTGAAATTGCAAGAGAAGGTTGAATCTGTCCCAAAGGATTGGTGGGTTGAAGATATATGTGAGCTAGACATTGATCTTTATAAGCGAGTCATGACTGCTGTAAAATCAAAAGGAAGAATGGATGCTACAGTGATTGGTGAAGCATTGAGAACTTATGCTGTTAGATGGTTGCCAGATTCTGTTGAAGCTTTGGTTGCTGATGCACATTCTTGGAGGAACAAGTTGCTAGTGGAAACAGTTGTATACTTATTGCCTTCAGATAAGGGTGTGGGCTGTTCATGTAGTTTCTTGCTGAAACTTTTGAAAGTTGCTGTTTTGATCAGGGTGAATGATTCTTCATGGGAAGATTTGGTGAAGAGGATCAGCCTAAAGTTCCATGAGGCGTCAGTCAAAGACTTGTTGATCCCAGCACGGTCTCCACAAACTACCTTTTATGATGTTGAATTGGTGCAATGCCTTGTGAAACGATATCTTGTGCATGAAAACTTTGGTCCGCAGTTAGATGTCATGAAGAATGAGTTGGGATGTGATGATTTTGTTTTAGGGCATGGATTGCTGTTAAATGTTGGTAAATTAATAGACGGATATCTTGCAGAAATTGCCCATGACCCAAATCTTGATCTCGCCAGTTTCATTGATTTGTCTCGATCTATTCCAGAGACAGCAAGACCAATTCATGATGGATTATACAAAGCCATTGACCTGTACTTAAAGGTAAGCTCTTATGCTTTGAATTGCAGTTCTCTAAATCTTTCTCAGACTCTTAACTAGTCTACCTAGTTCTGCACACATTTGCCTATGATTCTTTTGGATTTTCATTTTAATTCCTAATGAGCGTATGCCATACATAAGAACTAGGAACTTTGTATTGTATACAAATGCATTGGATATCATTGGCTTATAACATGTGCTCAGGAGCACCCTAGCTTGACAAAGTCTGAAAGAAAGAAGATATGTGGGCTGATGGATGTCAAGAAACTGACAATGGAAGCATCAATGCATGCTGCACAGAGCGAGCTGCTTCCTCTCCGCGTTGTAGTCCAAGTTCTCTTCTTTGAGCAGGTTAGAGCAGCTGCAGGAATTCAAGCTCTTAACAACAATCCCGGTGAAGTTTCCCATTCAACAACAAACACAGATGAAGAATGGGACAAGAATGCAACTGCAAATGGAGATTGTAACTCCCTCAAGAAACAGATGAGTCAACTCAAGATAAAGAAAGATGAATGCCAAAAGAACGGAAAACTGACCAAGAAGAGTAGTAGCAAAAACAGTAAAACTGGCATTCAGTTGCTACCTTCCCGATCTAGAAGAATATTTGACAAGCTGTGGGTTGTGGGCAAAGGTCAGTCAGAGAATAGAAGCTCCGAGACATCCGGGAGTTCACAAAGTCCAACTTCAATGGTTCCAGGGGATACCAAGTCCTCTGGTTCATCCTCAAGAAACAGGAGGCATTCCGTATCCTAGGGAAGGACATTCCGAGGCAATCAAACCGGTGAAGAAGATTCAAAACTGCTGATAAGTGTAAAAAGTCGGTAGGATTTTGTTGTAGCTTGCCTGTTTTATCTTTATTGTCTTTGTGTAGTAACATTCCACTAATGGGTCTTAGGTGCAGGAAAATTTTAATCAGTTCTTTTGGGTGTCGTGTTTCTAACCTGTCTTGTTTCCAATTGCAAGGTTGTCCATCCTAGTGTATTTCGAATCCTATTTCAATTCCCCACTCTTCTTTACTGCCACATGATATCTTCTGTTTGTTTCCCGGGAATTCCATTTCAAAGCACTGGTGAGTATAGAATGAAATGAATCAATCTGTGAGTAAGAAATTTCCTTTCTTTTTCCTTTTTCATCACTTGGACACTATGAATAAGAGCAGATGTAAACGTGGATGAATCTAACGCAAGCAACCCATAAGATTTTCATCTGGAAATTCTTAAATTTTCATTGTAATTTGCGTTCAACATGCTTCTGCTTCAAGATTCCATGGCTGTCACGCAACCTCAGTACTTTGAAACCATGAAAATGAAGTTTCTTTCTTGGATTTAAACTTTGAATAACGGAGAATCTTCAACGGGATGATTCCTTCCTTAATCGTCTCCTCCAATTATTTATTTCCTTCAAGTCTTTGACTCCCTATTTTACCCATTCAGGCTTTCGCCTAAGAAATTTAGAATCGCGGAGAGGATAGCGAACCTGTTTGGAGCGAAAGAAACCGAAGGAAAATGCAACTGGGTCAAACCATCACCATATCGTTTCTTCTCTTTCTCTACGTGAGTTTCTGTCTGCCTCGTGTCTCTGAATCGTTGCCACGATGCAAAGCGTGGTTAGTCCAATCCATTCCCACCGATATGCCCGAACTCCGTCGCGTTTCCGGCGTCCTCTCCACCGGTGATTAAATTCTAAACCCCTTTTGTTTGGTTTCCAAGAAAGTCGGCGTCTTTACGGAGTAGCTGACCCTTTCATTTTTTCTTCTATAGGGGATGTGTTCAGGTGGCTTGCGAATAATTCCACGGAGAGGCTAGACATAATCGCACAGTATTGGCAGCTGGTAGCGACTCCGGAGGATCCTCGCTCCGGTGATTATGGATACTCCAAGGATGATATGCAGCGATTTGGCGCCGATGAAGGGTATGCCGTTTACAAGGCCCTGGAGAACGCCGCCGCTCGCGATGTTGATATCAGGTAATGTTGTATGCGTATTCCAAGTGTCCTGTTTCTATGAAATGGAAGCTAAAACTGAGCAATTTTCTGTTATAGGTTACTGCAGCACTCGGGTGTTTATCCTGACTATACTAAAGAACCCACCAGCCTTGCCTTAGGAAGGGAAAATGTCGAGAGTATGACTTTATTACTTGACAAATGGTGGGGTTCAGGCATAGTGCATACAAAAGTTTGGATATCCAATCGCCGAGATGTTTATATAGGATCTGCAAACAATGACTGGAAATCTCTTACTCAGGTATGTTAAACATCCATCGTAGGATCACAACTTCTTATGTTAACAGGGTTGGAAGATGTTTTTGCTTAATTTTAGCATCAAGATTTTAGAACAAACATTAACTTGTGGAGGGTGGAAGGGAAAGCTTAGACATTCTATGTCACCTAGTAGTTGTCGATCCTGATTCACCTGCTTAACGGGAAGTAACCAGATTGTCCATTTGTAGAGACACCTGGAAGAGAAGATAGTAGACAAGCAATCTGTTTTCTGAGGTGTTCGTGTCTTGTATATATTGGATGTACTTTTTTTTAGCCAACAAGTATCTCGGTTCATCCTCTTCCTTGTGTCATACACAAGTCAGTGAAAAGAACAGATTATCTTTGCAAAAGAAACACAGGACCATTACTTGGTGCATATTCAAAAGTCAGAAATGTATGTGAGGATTAGTGCCTACTTTCATGGACATTCTATGCTTATATGGTCTCAAATCTCATAATTGTCTTTTATTGATAGCCGTACTCTCTTTAATAAGCTTAGCATGTTGGTTTAGTTGAACATTATGGAAAAGCTGTCATGGCTCCTGATCATGGTTACAGGTGAAGGAAGTTGGGATCTATCTTGTTGATTGTCCAAAAATTGCAAGAAAGGTGGAGGCCTACTTCAATAATCTATGGGCACTTGCACATCTTAATTCTGCAGCTTACACAAAAATGGTATCAGACAAACAATGGCAGATTGACAGAATAGTTCCCTGCTGGTCACATTTCCTTGATCCTGAAACGAGGTGCACGTAAGTTTCTGGCCCTACATTGTAACCCCAACTTCACATTTTACTTCATTTATATCTAGTTCTACAATAAATTCAGTTAATCAAATATTCTTGTTTCAAAAATCGTAATGACTAGATAGCGGTACGTTTTGATGTGAATATTGATCCGACTTAAACATTATGCTGCACTTTCTCTTTCTGCGCCATCCTCCAGACTTTGAGTTGTTAAATGTTTCCTTTGTATGCTAAAGATGAATTTAAGATTGGATTAGCTTTGAAAAACAACCACTTTGCTTTTCCTCTGATTGCACAACCTTTGTTGATAACTGGGTGGATTTATATGTTTTATTTTCTCCTTTCTTTTTGTCTCAGGACACCCCTTTCTACTCCTTTTATAGAGGTTCGCCATGTGAGAGGCTATCCAATACTTTCACATCCTAAAATCTTAAAGTTGATGATTGAGACTCCTGGATGTCCCTATTCAACTTCTATGCCTCAATCATCCTATCTCTCGTTTGCTCCACCAGAGGTAAGTGCCTGCATAACCACTACAGTTTTTTTTGGAAATTGAACATCAATAACTATGCTTTATTGCTTGAAAACTAATCTTGTACATGCTTATTGAACCAATTTTAACGCCGGGTTAATCTTACTGCAACATACTTTTGTTTCAAGGGTAGTGGTCAAGGCCATACTTAAATTTCAGAGAAATCATACAATCAGCATATATAACATGTTCTATGCTTCATCCAATATGATGCCAATTGCGGTTAGCAGCTGTCATTTGACAGGTACCAGCCTGATGAACAAGCATGGATAGAAACAATTAAATCTGTTGAAATTGGTGGAACTGTCAGGATAAATACTATGGACTGGCTCGGTCAATCTCAGTATACAAAACAAACGGTTTATTGGTCCTCCCTCTCTTCTGCTATATCAGAGGTAACTTACAATCTTATTATCCATTATCCATTCCAGTTATGAATTCTTCTTTAAAAAAAAACTACATACCATGTTTTTTGCTCTTGTTAGGTTGTCTTCGCCAGGCAGGCAAAAGTGAAGATAATGGTAGCATACTGGGCGCATTTCATTAATAACACAGAAGTGTATCTGAAGTCACTTCTCTTCTCCAATGTCCTCTGCTCTTCTTCAAAATACAACGACTGTGCAGGCAAAGTTGAGATCAAATACTACGTGGTGCCAGGTTACAATTCAACTGGAGCTGCAATAAAAGATGGAGCCCGTACTGGTAATATCTATCCAGGCTATACCAGAGTCAATCATGGTAAATATGCTGTTAGTGATGTGAGGGCTCACATTGGCACGAGTAATCTCGTATGGGATTATTTCTACACGACAGCAGGAGTCAGCTTTGGCACATATGATCCTGCAATTGTTTCTCAACTGCAAGAAATATTTGATGCTGATTGGAATTCCCCTTATGCTGTTCCTGTCAAGGACTTGCAGGAGGGTTATAGCTATCCGAAGTAGTTAATGGCTTGATATGGAAATGGCCATGGTAAGATGAACTAAAGGAACATATGCATTTTTCTACTAAATTATTAAAAATTAAAAATTTTAATCATAAATGTTTTGTGCAGTCCCCTTGAATCAAGATTGCAAAAAGGACTCAATTCTTTTTTTTTCTCTTATTAATCTCATAGATATTTGTAAGTTGTCTTGATTACAAGTATCGAGTAAAATTTTACTTTTAAAAGTGATAGATGTGACTCATTGAAATTGTTTGTATTTAAATAAGGTTTAAAGGATTCAAACTTACATTTTTAATATATTTTGAATTACTCTTTATCTAATTAAACCAATCCAACGTGTTAAAAAAGGACTCAATTCTAATAATTCAATTTTTAAAGGGTTGAGAAAAAACAAAAACAAAATTCTCAAAAATAATTGAAAAAAATCCAAAACATAACCTATTTGAGAACTCTAGTGACAAAAGTAGTGGACTCAGGCCGATTATAGATTTGGTCTGGGCCTTATAAGTCCATATTTTGTGAGTCTTGCTTGGGCAAATCCATCTGATTGTTGCATCAAGCCCAAAAGATCAACCCTAACTGACTTTCGGCCTAAGCAGGCCGGAGCCGCCATCGGGCACCGGAGACCTGCGCGTACCCTGCTCGTCGATAGTGCTTGAAATTGAGAGAGAACATTTCCAGTGCTAAAACACTGTGTCTTGTTCAACGGAGCTCGGAGAGCGCGAACAAGGGAGAGACAGAGAGAGTTACGAGATGCAGAGAGTTAAAGCTTTAGTAAAAGGGAGGTATTCCATTGAGAGAATTGGGTTTCTACCTCGTCCCAGATACTTCTCTGCTCAGCCAAACTACGCCCAAAATGATGATCCCCAGGAACAGGTTAGTGTTGAATGTATATGGGTATTTGTTCATTTATAGCTAAAACACATTTACATGGGCTTGTCAACCTCTTCTTGCATCTCTACATTGTGTTCGTGCTGGCTTGAACTTGGAGTAAAATGCTAGTTTTTGTGTTTATTCGGTGCCTTTGCACCACAAGGAGTTAACTTTCTGTCGATAAATGGAAGAGCTATGTGTTTTTGTTAAATTCTGCTTATTTTTTTGTGAATTTTTCAGGTTTTAGTGGAAGGAAGAGCTAAATCAAGAGCAGCCATTCTCAATAGACCCTCTGCCCTTAACGCACTTACCACTTCGATGGTATATTTTTCTGTCTTGTCTCTAGTTCTCTTTAACGATTTCCTTCCTTCTGTGGTGATTTATGTATAATAACATTGTGGATATTTGGTCTTAGTTTTGACTAGTTTAGAACCCATATGCTGAAATTATGATTTATTGGAGTTGTTTTATTGATAGGCAGCTCGGCTAAAGAGATTGTATGAGTCATGGGAAGAGAACCCGGATATTGGATTTGTCTTGATGAAGGTATATCATTTTTAGGGTCTGCAAACATACCTTACAGCATTGTTTTCAGGGTATTTCAAGATTTTTTCTTTTCTTTTCTGTTTGATATCTTTGGTGTGTCTAACCTGCTTTCTGAAAATTTTCAAGGGTGGTGGCGGGGCTTTCTGTGCTGGTTCAGATGTGGTTGCTCTCTATCAGTTAATTGATGAAGGTTCGGTGAATGCTGATCTTTATATTAGATTCATCAATTAAAAATGACTTAACATGAAAGAGGAATTCTAGAATGGAATATAGTAATCTTTTCTCCCTTTCTGATGTATGTGGATGTTTTTCTAAAAGAAAAAATTGCTGATATGTTTGTCAATTTGGAATCTGTACAGGGAAAATTGAAGAATGTAAAAGTTTTTTTGAGACGCTTTACAAGTTTGTATACGTACAAGGAACATATATAAAGCCACATGTGAGAATTCAACCCTCTTGATATCATGTTAGTTTTATTGCTAGAGGTGTTTGTTGATATGTTTTGCACGATGTACTCTAGATATGTATGCTTTCTTTCTGGCTGTGTTTTCCTTTTTCTTTTCTCCAGAGTTTGTCCTGCAAAGAGAGAAGTCAATAATTCATATGATAGCCATGTGAATTCTTATGAATTTCCTCTCCTTTTAACCACTTGAAAGGAGTGAGTGATGGTCATTCAATTAACTATTCTATAGGTGGCTATCTTGGATGGTATCACAATGGGATGTGGGGCTGGAATTTCTCTTCCTGGGATGTTCCGTTTGGTGACTGATAAAACGGTGTGTTTCTGGTGCTACACTCATAAAATGAATTTTAAGAAATCTCCGTGCATTTCATCCTTTTGTGAGTTATTGATAGTGGTTCTTATGAATGGTTTTGAAACAAATATTTCTTACCTTTTGTTTTCTAGTACATTTTATACATATCGTGCATGCATCATGATTTATGATCAATGTTTGCACTCGTATGTGTATGTTATCGGCAGGCTTTTTCCCATCCAGAGGTTCACATGGGGTTTCACCCTGATGCAGGAGCTTCCTTTTATCTTTCTCGATTACCTGGTTACTTAGGTAAATATTTTTTACTTCAGTTTGCAGCATTTGGTTGTGAGATGCATTTACTGGTGTTACTGTTCTATGCAATAGATAGTTATTCACTTCTGGGTGTTCATGTCTGTGCCTGGTTTCTCCACTCAGACAGCAAATGACAAAAATCTTGTTGAGCACCTTTTTTTCTTCTAATCTTTAATTTTCTCTTACCTATGTCACGGAAAACAGCTAAATATTTCATTTCTCTTACCTATTTCACAGAAAACACATATTTACCTCTTGATACAGCTAACTTTTTTCCTTCCATAAATTTTGTATATTGCAAACTTCAAATTATTTTTATTGTGAACAACGTGTATTTATGGGATGTGGTTTTTGCCTCTTTCAGGAGAGTACTTAGCTCTTACAGGAGAAAAGCTTGATGGAGCTGAAATGATTGCTTGTGGCCTTGCCACCCACTTTTGCTTAAACGCAGTTTGTACTTGCTAACCATATTCTATTTTGTTTCTTTGTTTTTCTCCCTGTTCTCCACAACTTATGACAGTGAACTGTTCCTGACAGAGACTGCACATGATAGAAGAGCGCCTTGGCAAGTTGGTGAATGATGATCCTGGTGTCATAGATACTTCTCTTGCACAATATGGTGACCTGGTTTATCCGGACAGAAGCAGTGTTCTACATAAGTAATGTTTCTTCAATTACAATTGCTTATATTGCATTTGGATATGATTAGTTGATTCTGATGGCAGTTCAATAATATGCTTTGGTGGGATTACTGCAGTTAGAAACCATTTGTGTCTTGACAGTTCACAAGATTATTTTATTTGTAATGATTACAGTCCAAGTATGACTTATTGCTCACCCCCTCTTTGCAGGATTGACACAATTGATAAATGTTTTTGCCATGATACAGTTGAGGAAATTATATATTCTCTGGTAAGCTTAATTTTATATGGTGGTTTGCATTTGCATGTATCCATTCTTTCATGTGGATGCATACGTAGGCATGCATTTCTGATACTGTCTAAAGCCACTGGTGGAATACCACAATATTGCTTTCAAAATTAAACAATGTAGTCTCCAATTATTCAGCAACCCTATTTATCTGATATTTCTTAAAACTTAGGAGAATGAGGCAGCAGAAACTTTGGATGAGTGGTGTAAGAAGACACTCAAAAAGTTAAAAGAAGCCTCACCACTGAGCCTTAAAGTTACTCTGCGATCTGTAAGTGACAAATGCTCAGCTCTTAGATTTGATTTGGACTAGTAATGAGTCATTCTAATTCCATTGTTATGATCAGATACGAGAAGGCAGATTTCAAACTCTAGATCAATGTCTTGCACGTGAATATCGGATAACTCTTAATGGTATCTTCAAACAAGTCTCTAATGACTTCTCTGAGGTATGGACTTAAACATTAATTAAGAGAGCCTTTTCAAGACTCCAATATTATGTTATGGCTTCAATTGACTATATACAGGGTGTTCGAGCACGATTACTGGACAAAGATTTTGCTCCAAAGGTACTCATTCGAGTTTCTTCATGATCAATCTTATTCATGTACATTTCTAAGCAAAGTCTGCTTTGAAGTAACATATGGGTTTGTAATCCCAAATGCAGTGGGATCCTCCAACCCTGGAACACGCAAGTGAAGATATGGTTGAAAGCTATTTCACTCCACTCAAGGAGTCCGGACCAGAGCTGGACTTGCCAATATCATTGCGAGAACCTTATATTTAATTAGGGTCTGTATACCTCTGAAAAGGGGTTTGTAGTTTTGTTCATCAGATAAAACAGAGGACTCCACAGCTTAAAACAAAACACAAAATTGTCATTTCGGTTTATTCTGCCAGTCAGTTTCATCTTTCTGCAGAATTTCAATCCCGACTAGACAGTTTTGAGATGTAAAATTATTTAGTTTGCTGTTTGCTTTAATGCAAAATTCATTCTAAATACAGCTTGTAATGACCAACTAAATAAAACAAAAAATCACCACACAGCTATCTGCTACTACTCCCAGAAAATCATCTTGATGTCCTCTGTAGACAAAATACATTGGACTTTTGTGGTACGAATCTGCTAGAAGCATGCAAGGTTTCTTCGATTCAACATTCAACATTGATATGTTGATAATCACTGGAATTAGTAGAAATTAAGAGCAGCAGAATTCAGTCGTGTAACAGGTGATTCAGGTGAAATCTAATGGTCAACATCATTTATCATATGGTGCTTCTCTTATACCCGTTAATCACTACTGTTTTCAGGAAGTACGTTGGCTTACACATTTGGTAACATCCCAAGTTTAGACAACTTATATACACAAAATCACCACTGGAAAACTCCAGGTGTTAAGTTCCAAAAAGTTTAGCAGCCAACAGATAAACCCAACTGCAGGTGTTAGGGATGCAGTAACATACCAAGTTCCAAAAAGTTATGCAGCCAACAGATAAACCCCACAAACTCAACATATCCGGGTTTTGAACTTGAGATTGATGCCCATACAGAAAAGCTCCTGATATAATAACTTGGCGCCATATGGAAGACTTACCCTGACAATACCATCGGCGGACTCACACAACCTGCAGTATGGCCCTCTAATCTTGTGACCGCCCTGCACCGTCCGCTGTATCACACTTGCAACATTTTCACACTTCTGACAAATGTGCATCTGGGAGGAATCACTAAGTGTGAAGATGCGTTCATGTAAGTTAGCTGATGCTCCATGAGCAATGAGACAGTCCCGCTCCATTCCCCGAACTTGACGCCACCAAAACGTTTCCTGTCAGCAACCGGCTGCCTTGTAAGTGGGTGGACGGGGCCAGTGTTCCGGAATTTGACTTTATCTTCGGCCATGTGGACTAGTCGCTGATAGAATGTTGGGCCAATAAAAATCAGGGAATGAACCATCTCGCCAGTTCGACCATTATAGAGTCTCTCATTTCCCCACCTTGAAAATCCAGCCCTGAACATGGTTTTAACCAAATGTGCATCAAAACAGCTCAATTACATAAATAATAAAATAACGACCAGAAAAGTTCAAGACCTTAAATTGAAAAGAAAAAAGTGCAAATCGAACATGGCCAAGTAGGTGCGAATGTGCAATCTTGCAACTAATATATCACATACAAGGAAACAAAGTAACAAACATGCTCATGTTGCCCCTCCTGGGGCAAGGAGGTAGAGCTACTGAAGTCTTTCAGGCAAACATATTCTAAAAACAACCAAAAAGCAATCAGGATCAACACTATTTATCATATCAAGGGGAAAAAACCCAACCAAGCATGCATTTCTGTGATCTGTGTGAGTTAAGCATGAGAGATAGAGTTACCTATGCAACTGCTCTTCAATGGCCTCAACTGTAATGGCACCAACAGAGGTGGAGAACGGGGTGGCATGTCTCAATGACCCACCACAGGCAATCCCCTTTGCTAGAGTAGCCTCCAAGAGTTGGCCTGGTGTTTGACGTGAAGGAAATGCATGTGGATTAATTACCACATCTGGGACAATTCCTTGTCCTGTGAAAGGAAAGTTCTCCTGAGCCTCCAGAAATCCAAGAACACCTTTCTGTCCATGCATGCTTGAGAACTTGTCCCCTAGAGAGGGAAAACGAACCTGAAAGATTCCAAAAGTGCAACTAATAAATAAAATAACATGAGTTGCCAACATGAATTTACAATTGGGAATGAGAAGCCTGAATTAATATAAATCCTAGACCATCTTTAACCCCAAATAAAGAAGCATTTTGGAGAAGTAAGATGCTATTTTCCAATATGTGTGTGCCTACGCTTGGCTATAGGAGGGATCAAAAGGACAAATATATTGCATGGGCAGTAATATCACCTGTCTCAGAGATACTACAGCAAAGTTTTTCCCATCATCATTTGATGATAGAACAACTTTCTGGACTCTGCCTCTTTCAGTGTGCTTCAGTTTTACACTGTGATCAGCCCCAGATGCAGCACACCTTCCTATGACAATGTCCCCACTCAGCAGCTCGGCACCAATATAAGGAAAACCATCATCATCAAGGCTATCTACACGGCCAATCTTACTTTGGATTTTCCCAAAATTTACATGGTCCTCTAGTTTTCGTCTCTTCTCCTGGCTTTCCTCTTTGTTGTCAACTTCTGCTTTATAACTTCTTATATGTTCAGAACGGAACATACCACGTTGTAGAGAGGCACTGTTCATAACCAAGGAATCCTCCTGGTTGTATCCAAGGTGAACATTCACTGCAACAATAGCATTCTGGCCATTGAACAATTCAGGCTTTGGAAGTATTTGAGTGCGACCAAGAGAAGCTCCCGGCTGTCCAAGACAATCAGCAGACATTGTCTGAAAGAGTGGCCTTTGGGGGTAGTACAATTGCTGTGACAGAGTATCAACTCTTATATTGGGATTTGTTGTAGAAAACCCAATGGCCTGTTGACAATGCTTCTGTGCTTGGTACAGAACCCTCCTTGCATGGTCATGATTTGGAAATGGAATTATCCCACAGCTCAATCCCAACAGAAATGATGCGTCAAGCTCACAATGAGTATACTTGACGCGTTGCTGCCCTTCAACTTCTGCCAGAAGGTACTTGAAAGACCATGCAGTAGGACAGTCCTCTTCTTCTTCGCATCCAACAAGCTCAATTATCCCCTTGTCCAAAAGAGTCTGAAAGGTGTAGTTTTCCCTTTTCAGTGCTTTTATCTTGTCCAGATTCTCAACTACCAGAAGGGGACGCAGAATCCTTCCAGCATCAGCAAAGATACGCACTTCTCCTTGCTTCTCATCTCTTTTAACTTCCATCTACAACAGAAAAATCATATTAAAGATGTTAGGAAGGCAACACTAATAAATCCTGTAAACAGCAGCAGAACTACCCTATGACAAGTATAATAGAAGAGTAGAAGAAAGTGTAACTTTTAATACCTTTCCTAAATTTTTATCTACTTTAGATGAGGAGTTAGAAGGATTGGAATGAATTCAATTATGTTCTGAAGAAAGCTCTTGGAAGTAGATCATACGCTAGTAATTTAGAGAAAGAGATTGGTCAACCAGCATCATAGTTACTGTAGCACAGAATTTACTGAATCCATGATCATGCTTTTAATTATATTGTAGCCCATTTCAACAATAGAATAATGGTTGGCTGTAACCGTACAGCCCACTGATTAATTACATTGGATGAAAACAGTTTATCTAACCACTATTCAGTGCAAGCAGGAAAAAAAAAAAGCGTTAGCTTCGGTTCATAGCTCCAATTAGATTGGAGAATGGATTGTACAATCTAAAGAGTCTAAAACTTTAAAACAATTATGATTTAGCACAAGTTACATACATAAAAATTACTTTGTCATCATAAATTCTCAATGATATCATTAAAAACAGAGAATTAGAAGAACAATTTAGAAAGAGAAAAAAAAAAAAAAAAAGGAAACAGAGAGGAAAACAATTTTGATTATACATGGTTCAACTTGTTCCCTTGTTTATAGCCCGGGAAGATAAAAATAAATTTAAGGAGTCTCAAAGGAAGTAGTGACAACCTGATGTGGTAATTTTTTCTTCCGCCTTTTTCCTCTTAACTCAGCGGTAAACGAGAGCGAATCTTCAGAAACGCCAACCCACTCCCCATTCAGAAACACTTTAAATTTCCCATTTAGTGAAGTTGTAGCATCATCCACTAGCTTCTCCATGCCACAATCAAACAACGTGTCAACTAAAGGATCTAAAGTGTCAGTACTGACAAGTCCTGTGATAGCAAGATTTTTCACAAGTCCACAATTTTCACCATCAGGAGTGGAGAGAAAGCAAAGTCTGCCCCAGTGAGAAGGGTGCCTGAATTTAGAAAAATATGTCAGAATAAAACAAATTAAAAACCACAGCTGCCAAACATCATAACCAGCCAGAAATTTCAAACTGTCCAAAATTTTCAAGACAGTTTGTGTCAACAGGCATAAACTTTAGATCATTTCTTCAAAAAGCTCTCATATGAACATATATAATAATTAGAGAAGAAACAAAAAGAAGGGAATAACTACTGGTAAAAGGAACCTGGCTGCGCTCTATTTTTCAGTTATCTCAAAATTCAGCATCACAAATACATACATACTTATATATATATATATATATATGAAGATTTTGCGGTTGAACAAACATTTTCTAGCAACTTCATCACACCATTAGTACAAAAAATATCAAGGAAGCCTGGTATGTTGAAAGCATAACACCATTACATATTAATAAATATCATTAAACCAACCAATCAACTAAAATAAATATCTTTGCTTTGAAAATTATACTCAATGTTGACGACACATATGCGAAAATGGAAGCAAATGAAAGATCAAAAGTAACTTACGGGTATCTAGCATCTCCAACCTTCCCGGCGTAGGCAACCTGTTGGCGTGTTTTCCTAAGATCAATCAACGTTTGCAGTGGGTTTGCCCGTCCAAGATTCGCAACAACACCAGAAATCCTTTCCATCCTCTTAAAAGGATGTGACCATGCTCCAGTTGAAAATGCTCTTGAAAGCCCATTTGTGATAATAGATGCATCAAGGTAATGCTCAATAGGCCGCACAGTGCGCCCTGGATAAAGATCTCTTTGCAAAGCCTTGGTCATACGCCTCCTTGCATGTGCAATATGCACTTTGAGCTCTCGCTCAAGGAGCTCACCAGCCAACTCCAGCCTCTTATTTCGAAAATCATCTCTATTGTCACATTTTCTGCGGCCAGAATAAGCTTGTAAAAGGCACTTCACCATATACCCAAGAAAACGAGCCTTTTGTTTAAGGCCGCAAAGTGCAGGGAAAAGATACAAGGCAATGCACTTCTCAACATCTCCTTTTTCCTCAGGTGGAAATTTGGTATCCTCTATCAATTTATGTAAATAACAAAGAGCATTATTCCTTCTACGAAATCCCTCACAATTTTTATCAGCATCACAAATGGAGGCAAATAGTATGTTTGATATGCCAGCCTCATTGTTCTCATAATCAATCAGATTTACAACTTCTCGGTCTGATGAGACACCGAGGGCAAAAAATAAAATCCAAACAGGGATTACAGTAGACAGGAAATATACAGTTAACAGTTTCTCTGCTCCCTTGATGTCTTTTTTTGTTCGGCCAACTTCCTTAACATCCTCGGAATTTGAAATCTCCTCAAGTCTAATAATCAGTCTATTCCTCTTCACTTCTGACTTGTATGAAACTGTCCAACCCTGGTTATTTAAAATCCATAGTCTTTTCATGCAAATTTGCTCTTGAGCAACAAATATCTGCAATAAAAATGACATAAACCTCAGCCACCCCTTGGCTTCTGAAACAAATAAGGGATTTAGCTATAGTTGATGGACTGCATGGTACATCCAAGTAATGGTAAACATTTATGGATACAGAAAGACAAAGATTACATCTTAAAGTATAAAAGAAATCCAATAATATGGCAAGCTTAGCAAAGTTTAATGGATATGTTTTCCAGAAAACTGAAATGAAGTGAATGTGTTAAGACAAAAGCCACCAGATATTACAAAGAAATAGGTCCAAGAAGTCAATCAGAACAAGCAAAATGATTTCGTTTTTAATGGTTTGAGCCCATACATCAGTCAATGAGGTTAAACCTAATTCACCATCTTGAATTACAAGTTTTGAAGTTAGAAATAAAAGAAACGGGATAGGTCTTCATTTGAAAGTTCACCACTCAAAATAGTAAAACGGGTAGCTATTTTTATCCACAACAGATTTACATGCTAATCCCCATCAAATGAAAAAACAAAGAGCTACAATGAATCAGCTCCAAATAATGTTTTAAGAAACTGACACCATTATGTATGTTAGAACTTCTCATGTCATGTATAGCTCAGATAGCAATAACAAAAAGAGAGAGCTGAAACAGGACAGAAGTTAATAACAAATTAGATTCACCTTCTCTGCACCCTTGATCAGAAAATAGCCACCATGATCAAAATCACAATCATCTTTTTCTGCTTCATGCATCCAACACAACTCTGATCTTACCATAACAGGGATCCTCCCAATTATGATTTCCCTTTCCTCATTAAATAAAACATCATTCTCAAGAAATTGTTCTCTTCCAGTTTTAAACTTGTCACTTCTAACAAGTTTCTTTGTATATACCTGACAAATTACAAGGAAAAAGATGAGAGATTAAAGAACTCTCCTTTTCAAGCTTTATGATGCCATGATCATTTCTGGATGAGTTTACAAATCAGATAAAGCATTACAGAGTAGCACTAATGCTGAAAAAATACGGGGTCACTATCAGCTTATTTAAGTTAATAAGATTCAACACATTTAACTCTCAAACATTACCAGATCTAGCATTTGAGAGTGATTAATAGAAATTGTTTACCTGAAAAGTGACATTGACCTTCATTCTGGATGAATATGTCATGTTTTGAAGCCTGGCATGCCTGGGCAGCAGTTTCTGTTCGCTGCCTCCACTACCAGTCCAAATGGCAGGCCGATCAAGTGAGACCCTTCCAAATGTCACAGAAGCATAACGCCATTCACCATCTTCCCCCTTCTTTGATGGGTCAAAGCCTGGTTCAATATCCATCTTACCAAAAGAATCAAAGACCTTCTGGAGACCATTTCTAATGAAATGGTTGTATGAGTTGATCTGATGGCTAATCAGACCATACTGCTTGAAAAAAGACATAGCTGCCTTTCTACAGAAACTTTTTAGATATTCTTCCCCCAGCTCTTTTAAACCGAAGTCATCAAAAATACCATCATCATCATCAACGTCCATATCACCCTCATCAGAGATCTTGTCCTGGTCATCCTTACCACTCATACCCACCTCTTCTCTGGAAGACCGCGAAACCCCCATTGCATCAAAATCTGGAAAGAAGACAAAATGAATTAAATCTATAACCATCAGCCCAGAGATTAAAAAAATTTTCTGCAATGCAACCCGGAGTTCAAATGTACAAAAAGCCATGCATGCATAAATTTTTGTCTTAAATTAGCAGACCTTGATATATAGCGTAACCAACCCCACACAAACAGCATCACCTCATGTACTAAGTAGGAAAAGCACAATCAAACTTAAAAATGAGACATTTTTGGACATGGGTTTAAGTTAAAGTCAATAGAAAACAAAAAGCAGGAGGCTTTTACCATAGAAAATAAGAACAAAAACCAGCTTCTTCTTCATTAACAAAGAACCAGGACGAAAACTAACACGGTACAAGGATCAAGCACTGACAACAGGAAGAAAACCAAAAAATCGTTTCAGGAACAAGCAGAGAGAACCAAACAGAAACAGAAGACTTACATTCACCTTCTCCTTGAACAACGCCCCTAGACTACAGGATGCAACTGCTGACAAACCTGAACTTGCTAGGGTTTATACAGTCTCTGACTCTCTGCTACATAATGTGTGTGAAGTTTGTCCGTACGTGAAGCTTGGCAGTTGACGATCAGTGTCAGGTGTTATTAGCAGTGAAAAGACTCGGTGTTATTAGTGAGCATGGGGAGGAGACGATGGATCAGAGGACAGGATGTGAAAGGCCTATTATGCTCCTTTACTTTCTTATGTGACTTCTGGATGTCAAAGGGTATTATCGTGAAACAATGAAATCATCAATTATGTGTGGAAAAAGGTACATTTAAAAAAAAAATTATTTTTACCTTTTGGGATTTTGCTGGGGAAATATTAGAAAGGCGCATGTGCCCTTAAATGAGGTTTCTCTCAGTAAAATAGGAAGTTTTCGAACTATGAATTTATTTAAAAAAGTACTCTAAATGAAATTATTTTAGTAAAAAAGTATTTTTTAAGATGAATTATATATTAAAAATATAATTTATTTTTTTAATATTTTAATAAAATTATTGTTTTTTAATAAAATAACATAATAAATAATTTTATTAAAATATTTAAATAAATTTATAAAATAAATTATATTTTTAATGTATAATTTACCTTTAAAAACTTAAAATTTTTATTTTAATAATTTTAATATTTAAATTACATTTATATTATAAGTACAACTTGAAAAACTTGAAACTCATCTTATACGATTCAACTTAAAAAAACATGAAACTCGTCTCTCAGAAGAACTACTGATTAATTGTGGGGAGACAAATGTTCAGAATTCATAATGTAGCAAAAAAATAAAATCACAGATGGTATAACAAGGAAGGTGAATTAATGAGGATTTGGACGTTTTTCCTCTATTTCCCTAATTTTGGTAACTCCTTGTCCATTAGACCAATTTGAAAGAATGATCTTGAGTTCTTGACCAATTACTTGAAGTTACCAACAGATGACAAAGAAATAATGGTTCTTATTTAAATGGCAGAATTGCAGGTGTTTCAATCAAGCCGGCGTAGGAGGTACTCAACTTCAACATCCTTTGTGAGAGGTATCATCCAATCTCCATAGAGGCGAGAAACCACAGATGGATCCACCTTGCATTTCACATTGGTGTCAGTGTTTCCAAGGGTCACTTCTTGCCCGAACACCATTGCCTTCTTCTCAACCCTCTTCTTCACCATCTCTTCCACTTTCTCAAAAGTCAGCAACTTCATCAGACCTTCTTTGTCCTGTGACATTAGCCCAACAAAATGCAGATTATCATTCATGTCAACGTAATCTGAGCTTGATATACAATGCAGTGTTATTCAAGTTGTGTTCTGAGTACCTTAGTGCGAATTGCAGGCTCATAGTCTTGAGGAGCATCCCTGAATTTGACCTCAGCTACAAATTTTCCATAATGTATCCTTTTAGATAGGGCCTGCAGGAAATGCCAGTAAACTTAGGGTTGGATCAACTTACATTGTATTACATAACAAGTCATGAAGTGGACTTAATTAATTACCTGCAGACACTGGAGATCACTTGCAGCTGTTGATGCATAGTTGCCATCATCACCAGCAGCAACAAATAAAGGAAGCAATTGGTTGAAATACATATCCCATATGTCCTTGTTTATGTTGATGGAAGCAGATGCAGGATGCAAAACCTATAAATATGTATGGTACTGGAATTAACTAGCGGAAAATATAATCAATTTTACTATCAAAAAAGATCACTAGCGGGGAAAATTAATTACCTTAGGATACTCAAAATGTGGAACTACCGTATCTGGTAGATCATCTGGAAAGAAAGGATGTTCTTCAGGGTTCTCATATCTCCCAACCTAAACCTCGAAATCAAAATAGATGAGAAAGCTAACAAAATCCACAATATTTTTTAACATTCACATAAACATAAATGAGTTGATCAGTTGATGCATATTGATTAACACAATCACTCCAGTGAAAACAGTTCATAAAAACTACATTAAGTCAATGGTTTCGATTTTTTTTTTTTTTTGGTAATAATCTTTTCTTAATACTATTAATCTAAGATTAAGTTGCTTTTTCTTAGTGCAAAGGTAACAAAAAACAATGATATATTCTGTTTTTTGCGTCTCTTTAGTGTCAAGAATGTGCCGAGAGTCGAGATTTGTGTAAGAGTATTGACAACAAAATGACAAGAAACTGCATTTTCTTATTCCCTAAACAAACCTTTACACATGGAGGGTGGAGCATTAACATGTTAGGTTTGAGAAACAAACAATAAACAGACAGCTAACAAACAAAACAACAAACTTGTTTTCAATTTTCCTAGTTTAATAAAATCAAATTTTAACAAGAAATTAACTAAAGAACAATGAAGGGTATAATAATGTACCTTAGCTTGGAGATTCTCCGTTTGTTTAACGATGAACTCAACCAACGAACCAGAAAACCCAGGAACCCAAGATTGATTATAGGTAGGAGAATTCAAGGGAAACTTGGCTCTCTCTATAAGACTGAAAATAATGGTGTCTTCTTGCCTGATCAATGAGTCTCTCACCGTGTCAAGTGTCATTCCACTGCTTACTGAATCATCCCAGCCGAGACTGACCTCTGCTTCCACCATGTTAATATCTACCCACCCCCACCCCCACCCCCACTCTCACCAACAACATGAGATTAGAAATTACAAAACAAGAATCAGCAGTAACAGAAATTTATACCCAGATCGTGAGACTAAAAAAAACTAACCTGGGTGTTGGAATTGGAGAGAGAATCTTGATGAAAGATTCTTCCTTTATGAGGATTTTCTGAGTTCTGAATCTCCTCTTGAAAGGGGATGAGGAAATTGGGAGTGAGAAGAAGAAACTTAAAACG
>BPVZ01000020.1:528235-541632 GCA_020521535.1 Rubroshorea leprosula
GTTAAAAAAATTCGTTAACTTTATTTTATACAATTTTTTCCTTTTATAACTCGAAACCATCAGGGTAATTTGGAGTTCAAGTTCACTTCTTCCAAATCATTGGTGTAATAACAATCCAAGACACATCATTTTCATCATCCATTAACACAGTGTCACAGACAAAGCCGAGATCCTGCTTTCCTTATCATTCCGTTCTCCAACCACCACCATCGAATATTCTTTGACACACTCCCTCTTTTCATCACCTACCTCTGTCTCTCAAGTCTCAACATTCTGTGTTGATTGAAAGCTAAGTCTCTCTGACAAAAGGAGAGTGGAGAAAAACACCCTAGTGTGAATGTCAAGACAATATCAATGCCCACATGACTCTTTACTTCTAAACCCAGCAACATCCATGCCTCTGCTTCCTGGGTTTCCACCCTTTCTGCCAATGCCACTATTATTTGAGGGGTATTCAGTGTTCTCCTCATGATCAACCTGCTCTGGTGCAATGCGGGTTCAATTTGTTGCTCAGCTACAACCAAGGTTGTGTCTTTTTGGCTTGAGTCATTGGTTTGTATTCGGTTTTTGAAGAACCATGGCGTTGTTCAGGAAGTTCTTTTATAGAAAGCCGCCGGATGGGGTTTTGGAGATATCCGAGAGAGTCTACGGTATGCTATGTTTGTTCTGTACTTATTATAATTACTATTATTATTATTTAATAATAAGCAACATTTTTCAGTCCGGACAGCACATTAAAATGCAGTCTCAATTTGAAGTCTGGTGCTACAATCACCTTAGGTACCTTCAATGAATTAACACGAGGGAGGTGTTTTGTTAAGGGTAGTTTGGTAAATTTATAGTCCAGACTGCAGTTTTGTTGTGCAGTCCGGACTGAAGACACATTTTGTCATTTAAGTAGTCAGGTCAATGGAGACTAAGGCTTAGTTTAGTTGAGTTGTTACAGGAAAACAGATTTTCTTTTCTTATATATCTGGTTCCAATGGGTAGTCTGCAACAAATTCAACTAGAAAACTTGGTCTTTGTTGTGTTGCAGCAAATATTAAATTTGTAATTGCTGTACATTGCATCTTGATCTATATTTTACATAGTCAAAGTGTGCTCTGTGCTGTACATTTGCAGTCTTTGATTGCTGCTTTACCACGGACATTTTGGAAGGTGAAGAATATAAGGTCTACTTGAGAGGCATACTAGGTCAACTCCATGATCATTTTCCTGACGCTTGTTACATGGCGTTTAACTTCAGAGAAAGAGAGCACCAGAGCCAGATAGCTAATATATTGGGTGACTATGACATGACTGTAATAGACTATCCTTGTCAATATGAAGGTTGCCCATTACTTCCAATGAAGATGATCCTTCATTTCTTGAGATCAAGTGAAAGCTGGCTCACGTTAGCACAGCAAAATTTAATCTTAATGTATTGTGAACAAGGTGGATGGCCTGTTTTGGCCTTTATGCTTGCTGCTCTCATGATATATAGGAAGCAATTCATGGGGGAGCAGAAAACTTTAGGCATGATCTATAAGCAAGCACGTCATGAACTTTTGCAGCTGATGTCACCATTGGATCCATTGCCCTCTCAACTAAGGTACCTTCAATATGTCTCAAGGAGAAATTTGGAATCAGAATGGCCCCCATTGGATCGACCACTTACATTAGACTGTATTATTATAAGATGTATTCCTAATATGGATGGCGAAGGGGGCTGCCGTCCGATTTTTAGAATATATGGACAAAATCCTTTCATGGCTACTGAGAAGACTCCCAGGATTCTGTTTTCAACACCAAAGAACAGCAAACTTGTTCGGCATTACAAGCAGGTAGCTCTATATTTTATTTATATGATGTCTGTTATGAAAATGCATTGAGATTTGCCCTCTTTTTTTATACTTAATTTCCACCCTTTTTCCCTCACAGGCAGATTGTGAACAAGTTAAAATTGACATCCACTGCCATATTCAAGGTGACGTTGTGCTGGAGTGTATTAGCTTGGATAGTGATCAAAAGAGGGAATCAATGATGTTCCGTGTCATGTTCAATACAGCCTTTACAAGATCAAGTATTTTGATACTTAACCGTGATGAAATTGACATCTCATGGAATGCTAAGGACCAGTTTCCAAAGGAATTTAGAGCAGAGGTATCAATTTTTCCTCTTTCTTCCTTATATTTGTTACTTTGCCATAATGAAATTTATTCTGTTGATAGAGGATTCATATTTCAAGTCTGGATGAAGGTTATTTTCTCAGATATGGATGCTCCAACTTCTATTATTTCATTTGATAAGTTGGGTAAAGAAAATAAAGATGGTCTCTTTGAGGAAGCTTTTGATAATGTTCAAGAGTTTTTATGCAATGTTGATTGGGTAGATCAGAAGACAGACATAGCAAATGTGCTTCATCATATCTCAGTATCAAATATGCTGCAAGAGAATTTTGAGATGATTTCTCCCAGGAGTGCGGGCAGAGCTAATTTCTCGCTTGAATCAGCTCTGGAGAAAGTTAAAGGCATTTCAAAATTGAAAGCACTAGAAGTTGCAAGTCCTACATTTGTTTCTTTGGTGAAACAATCTTCACCCTCTTTTGGACAATCTGTGAGTGCAAATTCAACTAAAATGACGATTGAGTGCCAGGATGAGGTTACTCCCGATCAACCTGCACGAGCATTGCCTTATACTAAACCATCCATGGGCTCCCATTCAATTGAAAGGAAGGCTGAAGCCCCAGAACTACATGTTACTCTTGAACAGCCTAAAGAGTCTAAGTCCTCTTTTAAACCATCCTCTGATGCAAATGAAATAAAAAGGAATATTGAGCCTCAAGAACTTCAGGCTGCTCTTCAACGGTCTCCACAATCTAAGATCATATCCCAGCAAGTATCTCATGCTTCAATATCTGTTCCAGTTTCATATTGCAGTTCCCTGCAAGGATCCCCTGTGCCCATATCAAGGTACCATAGTGCACCTTCAGCCCTTGGCATTACAGCTTTGTTGCAGGATCATGCTGCCTCTAGAAGTGAAGAAGACATCCATGCAGTTACATCACCTCTATCTTCCTCAGCTTCTACATCTCCTTTGACAATGAATATATCTAAACCTCTGCAGCAGAGCCATCCGTCTAGTCAACCACCACCACCCCCTCGACCTTGCACACAATCTTCTAATGAGGCTTCTATAGTAAAGGATGCTTCTGCAACAGAACCTCTTCCTCCACCTCCTCGAGTGACCACAATAGCGAGTTTTGCCCAACAAATTGGAATTGCATTACTGGTTAGAGATCAGTCATCATCCGTTCTGTCTCCTCCTGCATTGTCCCCTCCAGTGAGTTCATCTTCTGCAATCCAAACCTCCCATTCATCTTCCCTTTCTCCTCCTCCTCCTCCTCCTCCTCCATCTCTCACAGTTAAGAGCTCATTTCAACGTCCACTGTCCCCGCCCCCTTCTCCACCCCCTTCTAAATCTTCCCTCGTCTACAACTCATTTTCAGCTCCCCCTTCACCTCCTCCACCTCCGGCTATGGCATCATCAACTACTTGTTCAATTTCTTCTCCACCACAGGTTGGAGTGCCTCCACCACCACCTCTGCCTCATATATGTTCTGCATCTGTCTCGTCTCCTGCTAGTGTATCTTCAGCACCACCACCTCCAGCCAGTCATGTTTCAAGGGGTTCTTTGTCAAATAATTTATCACACGTTGCACCTGTGCCTCCTCCTCCAGCTCCTTGTGCCAATGGATTATCAAGAGCTGGAAGTGTCTCTCAGCAATCACATTCTGGAAGCAATGGTAATATACCTCCAATACCTGGACCACCTTCTGGAAGGGGCCTATCACGCACAGGTCTGAAAAGCCAGGCTCAACCTAGAAAGGCCAACTTGAAACCATACCATTGGTTAAAGTTGACAAGGGCCACGCAAGGGAGCTTATGGGCTGAGGCACAAAAACCTGAGGAAGCTTCCAAGTATGCATCCTTGTCTATGTATCAAGGAACAGTGTCATTCATATAGTTTTGCAGGCATACTTAAAGGCTCTGATTTTATTCTCTGTGCTAGGACTCCACAATTTGACATGTCAGAACTTGAGAGTCTTTTCTCAGCAGCTGCACCAAATTCAGATGATGGGAGCAAGGGTGGAAAATCAAGGCGGGCCTCAGGCCCTAAGTCTGAGAAAGTCCAGCTGGTAACTAGTACATGGTCCTTTTTATTGTTCCTCCTATTTTTGGTTCTCTTGATTGGACTAAGTCTATAGGTTAGCCCTGTTTTAATGTGTCAACCATTGCCATAATTGGTTCTGGCTAGTAATTTTTCATAATGCTTTTGTTTCAGGTTGGACATTAGCATCTAGAAGATACTGGGTTATTTTTGTTAGTGAAAGCTTTAGATTTTAAATTCATCTTAAGGACCCCAAATTAGGTGGAAGGACTATTTCTAAATTTGGAGAAATGTCAGTCTCATTCCTGATATGACACTTGAGCACAAACTGTTAAATATTTGATTCTTCTTGAGCTTTATCTTAAACAGTTAAACTTTTTTTCTTTTTTTTTTTTTAACACAGGAACACGTTGGACAAATTTTTTGGTTGGTTTAGTTCATATCTTAGCAAGCAAAGAAACTTATAAATTCATGTGCATGTATTTCCTCAATTTCAATTATTAATCTTCTTAATTGTTTGCTCCTCCTTTTGATTTTCTGGTAGGATTTTGGTATGTCAAAAACAAAACAAAAGTGGACTTAAATTTGTTTTCCTCATTTTTGTCTCTTTGAATCTAAAAATCTTGTTCTCTTATGCTTCTGTGCAAGTGATGCTAACATTTATCAGTATCTGTCTTCTTAGTATATTCTTAACAATCTTGGGAAATCTGGTCTTTTTCTATCTAATGAGGTATTCATTGGTATTGCAGATTGAGCTCAGGCGAGCATATAATTGCGAAATCATGCTTACAAAAGTGAAAATTCCTTTGCCTGATTTGATGGTGAGACAAAATATATGCTGTTCCTCTAAAAGAAAATTCATCTTATTAATTTCAATAGAAAGTTAAAGTTTTAGTCCATGGTAAGAGAAAATAGTTAACATCTACATAATAACTTGGAGGTTAGATCAGATTTTTTCATCTGATTACCCTTCTCTTTTTCGGCCTTTTCGGGCCCTGGCTAATAAAATTGTCTTTGAGGTTCCACATATCAGTTCAGAGATTGAAGCCCCTAAAATAGCCTTTATTTTTACATTCTTGCTTTGCTGTCAATATCTTGCAGAGTTCAGTCCTTGCCCTGGATGATTCAGCATTAGATGTTGACCAGGTTGAAAACCTTATTAAATTTACTCCAACAAAAGAAGAGATGGAATTACTGAAGGTATTGAAGATATGTTTGTATCTTTTCTGCTATCAGCTCCTCCTGGAACAACATTTTTGGAAGCTTGAAATTTACAGATTTATGTACCCTCCCCCCTCTCTTTCTAGTTTGTATTGGTGCATCTCTCACATCACATGCTTTCCATCTGGTTTCTTTTTGCCTTTTGCAATATCATTGGGAGGCAATCTATAACTTGCTAATAACTATTTTATTTCTGTTTTTTTTTTTTTTTTTTTTTTCTCTTTTCCTGAGATGAAATTGGTTAGTATGTCATGTAAATACTTTCCTTTTGATTGACAGTCATTTTTATCTTCAGGGTTACAATGGAGATAAGGAAAACTTGGGAAAATGCGAACAGGTTGGTAATTTATTTTCCATTTTTCCGGGCAATTCATTTCATCAATAACTTCAAACTCCTTTACAGGTTTTAGCTATTATGAGCAATGGCAGAATATTTCCACTTTATCTGTCCAATTTGTGAATTGAACATCAGAAAAGAGAATTTGCTATTTAATATTAGTTAGCTTGTTGCATAGTTTTTTAGATTTTCGTTGGTATTGAGTTCTTTGTCAGCAAGAACTTGAACAAATATCCTTGTAATTTCATTTTGCATTGTATGCATTTTTTTGATAGTTCTTTTTAGAATTGATGAAAGTGCCACGGGTGGAGTCAAAACTAAGAGTTTTCTCCTTCAAAATACAGTTCTGTTCCGAGGTAAGAGGAAAACCTATTCTATGAAAAAGTACTTTTAGATGCTTTTTTTTTTTTCTTTTTTCTTTTTCTTTTTCTTTTTCTTTTTCTTCATCCCTACTGAATTGGCACTATCTTGTACCAATTTTTTGTTCTGTTTTCCTTTCCCCCTTTTTCCAGGTTTCTGATCTCAGAAATAGTTTGAATATTGTAAACTCAGCAGCTGAAGAGGTAAGTTCTCTTTGCTTCTTATTATTCTCAAGCTTCTCCATTTTATGTGCTATTTTGTGATCATAATTTACACCTTTTTCACCAATGCTCTTATTAGGTTAGGAATTCAGTCAAGTTGAAAAGGATAATGCAAACCATTCTCTCTCTTGGAAATGCTTTGAACCACGGGACTGCAAGGGGTGAGAAATTTCAATGATTACTTTGTTGTTTTCATTAACCATCCAAACACAGAGTATGAATTCAGACATAGAGAAGGAAACATCTGCCATGACCCTTATCTGCTTTGATGATTAAATAACATTAGCATGAGAATTTAAGCATCTTCTATCATCAGGGATATGCTATTAGATTCCTATTTTCATGCTATTCTTTTGAAGATGCTTTGGTTTACATAAGCTGTTTTCATTAAATTTATTACTTCGCTTGATAGGTTCTGCAATTGGATTTAGATTGGATAGTCTCCTCAAACTCACTGACACACGAGCCAGAAACAAGAAGATGACTCTCATGCACTATCTCTGTAAGGTAGATCATCCACCTTTCTTACTTCCACTGATGCATCATCTATGCTGATCAACTCTGTGGCTTCTGAGCTGTAGGTTCTTGCTGAAAAGCGGCCAGAACTTTTAGATTTTCCAAAAGACCTTGTGAGTCTGGAGGCTGCAACCAAGGTTGTTTTTTCTTTTCTACTCAATTTCTGAGAAAATATTAAATTTCAAGTACATATGGTGTATTTTGGCAAGAAAAATAGAAGCTTTAAACCAAGGAACACAATATCACAAGTTTAAGACCAGTCAAATTTGGCAAAAAAATTTAGGGAGGGGGTGTTCCAATTTAGGTGGGATCTTAAATGAGTGACAATACTTAAATTTGGCATATTCTGAGCTGCACGATTGATTGCCATGCAGATACAACTGAAATATTTGGCAGAAGAAATGCAAGCCATTAGTAAAGGGCTGGAGAAAGTTGGGCAAGAACTGACTGCCTCAGAAAATGATGGTCTAGTGTCTGATACTTTTTGCAGGGTAATTCCTTTGGATGCCTTCCCCATTAACCAAAATAATAGACTTTGCTTAACCCAAACTTCTCTTAGCTTGAATACTTTGATTTGACATGGTACTTTATATCGTCTTTGCTTGCTTTTGCTTCTTCATCCTCTTCATACTCTTCCATCCAATAATTACTACGCCTTTTGGAAATGCGTAGACTTTGAAGGGTTTCCTTAGTTTTGCTGAGGGTGAAGTCAAGTCTTTGGCGTCACTTTATTCTAGCGTGGTATGTATCAATAATATCTGTTGGCGGGTTTTCTTTTAGACAATTTTCCTTCCCCATGACATCAAATACAAAAATCACTGAACGTGTTTCTGAAATTTTGATGTGTTTAGGGTAGAAATGCAGATGCCTTGGCTCTTTATTTTGGGGAAGATCCAGCCCGCTGCCCATTTGAGCAAGGTACGTGTTTTCTGGTTTGATCTCAATTTGTCACTCAATCCTGATGTTACTAAATGCCACAATTTATCGAACTATAATATATACATTAATGAATACCTGCAAGCATGTCATGTTCTCTTCGATTCTAGTTACAACATGTTCTCAACTCTATTGATGCTATCTTCTGTAATTCTATAGTGGTATCTACTCTCCTCAACTTTGTGAGGATGTTTGTTCGAGCACATGATGAAAACTGCAAGCAGCTTGAATTTGTAAAAAGGAAAGCACAGAAGGAAACAGAAAATGAGATGCTAAACATGAGTAGTCAAAGTGAGGGATCTGAATGGTTGATGCAGAGTACCATTAAGAGTGTCAACGGTCAATGATAGCTGTTTACCAATAAGCACCGCATATTGCATTGGGAACCGAAGATGTCCTCCCACAAAAACCCATCTGATTTAACAAGGAAAAACAATGAAACCATGACAGGAAAAACACACATGGAAGCTGGAAAGGGTCCCAGAATTGTTGTCAATTTATCATGGAACAGGATGTATATCAGGATGAATTTAAGGAATATTGGAAACAGAAATGCATGTGGGGTAAGGCAAAGATGAAAATCTGGTTTCAGACAGTTAAAGTGTAATCCAACTGCAATTCTAAATGTACATTTCTGCAGTTCGTGAACCTTATAACACGGTTTACTGTTTTGAAGCTGAGATGGAATTGATGAATTCTTGATCAACAAGCCGCTTGTAAGATACCTTTACACAAGTTTTTTATAAAAAGAATAGAATTCTCTTGTAGTTTTATTTATTTCTTATGTAAATTCTTCAGTTATAGGAATGAAAACGTAGAACAAACATCTATATATATTAAAATGATATTAGCAGGATGAAATTTTGTTCCCACTTGGTTTTTGGGAATTTTTCCCCCATAGCAACAGAAACTATGACTTTTCTTAGTTACAGATCTTGTTCAGTTCACAGCATTGGTAGTGTAGATTGTTCAGTCATGGATCTTGCAACTGCAGCAGCTAAGGCTAAGGTGAAGTTGGGGTCTTTTGCTAGGGATGAAACAAAGCCCTCCATTCCTGTCTTATCGCTGTTTCTACTCATTTCCACATCAGCCCCTGACTGATTAAGATCAATGGCGATTCCCTTTACACTTGCTGATTGGAATGGATTATTCATTACAGGACATGACAAAGATTTTCCCAGTGAACGCTCAACACCATGGTTGTGTTCTCCTTCATAGGTTGCAACCAGAAGAGACTTATCCTCCATGGATCTCTGAACCTGAAATCCCAAAATCATTAAATTAAATGATCAACTAAACATACAATCATGTGTGTCAGCATATATATAGATATATACCTTCTTTTTAACAGGACATCCAGGAGACATGGAACATCTGTAATAAGCTCGAGGAGAAGTGTTGTCTTTGGTAACTTTCTGCCCATATTTTCTCCATTGAAAGCCGTCTCTAACAATCTAACATCATCATAAAATATTAAAATACTAAGTCATCCATGATCTTATGTAAGAACCTGAACAGAACAAGCAATAGTTGGGACAAAAACAGAAGCAGCAGCGAATGAGTTAATTACTAGGCTCTTGTCCTTAGGGTCTGTCTTGACAAAGATTTGCGAAGATTTAGCCATGGAAAACTCGGTTCTTGGTCTCTTGAAGGAGTCATTGTATAAATCAACATGCTGAGTTAAGCTACCGTTTCCTTTTGTTTGGTATGAAAGATTCAATTCCTGCAAATGGGCTCGTAGGATGTTGTACCTATTGCTTATTGCTTGAAACATCAATCGAAGATCTTCATTTTCTTTCCTTAGATTCTCCACCTCTTCACGAAGTGCTCCCACCTTAAACATGAACTCAAACAAGTTAATTTCTAAGAAAGAAAATATCAAAATATATATTCTTAACTAATCTTCTCAATATATACTCGAGTTTTCTCTATTCTGTCAATTGCATGAATACCAGTCTAACAACATTTACGCTCATGCATGAACAGAAAGAAAGAAAGAAAGAAAGAAAGAGCTGAACAGTTTTACCTTGTCTTGGTTAGAAGTTTGAGAAGCCATGAAAATAGGTTGAAAAGAACTTCAAATTAAGGTTATAACCAGATTGCAATATAAAGAAGAATAAGTTGTTATTAGCCGCCACGTCTTGTTCACGCAGCCTCCACTGATGGATGAAGAAGATCAAACTTCAAAGTTGGACTGACTGAACCAGTGGTGGCTGAAGAACAACATTAAGTTTGGTCAAGGTGGTTGGGAATGAAAATATGGTGGTTTCCTGGTATTTTAATTAGGTTAGAATCTGGAAATTTTTGTCCTTAAAAGAGTTGGAATCACATGAGGTAAGTCTTGATGGCGATGTGATGCATGCATTAATATAGTTTAATTACATATTGTGGTCCATATGGCTCCACAACCTTGGATTTCTAGAATGCAAACAAAATTTATTGACTTGAGTCTTCTTGGTTTTTTTCCCACTATGCTTTTTCTTTGGTTTCTTAGTGGACACTGATTGCATGTAGAAAAAACCTTGTTCCTTTTCTTGATGATGAAAATCGCTATTATTTACATCTACATTAACAACAAAGAAAGTCTACATTTTATTCCTTTGTGCAAAAACCCCTTTTGCAATTCTTGTATGTATCCAGATTTAAATTTTTTAGATTTGAGGCATCTAAAATTTTTAATTACTAGTTGAGAATAACCTTTTTGATATAAGAAAATATTTGATATATTATTTGATTTAACACATTTATTAATACTTATTGGTTAAGTAATTAAAATTAAAAATTAAAAATTTTTTCATTCAAATTTAAATTTAAAACTAATAAATATATTATAAAATGTGTTGAACTAAAAAATATATTAATTATTATCTTTTCGTATAATATTAAAATAATTTGAGAATTATAAGTGTTCAGTGTCCCTCAAGTTTTGCGTTCGACTTAGGTTTAAGAATTTTCATATGACCCTTGCTTTGTTTTGCTTTTTTTTTTTTTTTTTAATTGAAGAATAGAGAGGAAGGAATATGCTTTTTGAATTGTACCATTTCAATGTGTAAAACGTGTTGTCTCGAGATAAAGAGAGTACAGAAAGTAATATGAACTCTTGAAAAAAATTGCGAAAAGAAACAAAGGAACCCGAACGCAGTACAAAAACCAAAGCAGCCAAACATTATAAGTCACATCAATTCTCATAAAGAAAAACTCTCTTAACATTTATTTTTCATTTATAAGATTCAAATTTAAAATTTTACTTAAATAAATTAAACTTTATTCACTCGAATCAATAAATCGATGATGAAATTTAATTTGATGATTATACTGTAAATCTCTCTTAAGAAATTTAATTTTTATTTGCTGATTAAAAAAGTTTTTCTTTTTCACTTATTGGGGGGATAAGGATGGATAAGAAGGTGTTGTAGAAAGGTAAAACGAAAACAACCGATGTGGAATATTTTTTTGGCAGAATGGTAGACTTGAATTGAGAATGGTCCAAGTCCAACACGTGGTTAGATTTATTGTAGTAAATGCGACATCAAAGTTCTATGTTGACTTGATCCAACTGAATCTTGGACTATGAGTCTTCGAAACACGGTTTTGTTCCCTGTTGAAGAAGTAGAAAAGAATTCAGTGTAGCAGATATACCACGTTATCCATATCTTTAGATTTTTTTAGTTTAAATGGTTAGAAATTTCTCAAGATAAACTTGCAAGTACATTCTCCATTAAGAGGTGTTCAATGTATACTCTTAACATCGGATACATTCAAAAAAAAAAATTTTTTTTTAAATGTTAATTTTAAAATTTAAATTTTAAGATTTGAATTATAGATGATGAAGTTATTATCACATATTAAATAGTTAATATCACATTTTTTTAATATAATTACTTATTATACATTTACATTATATTTTTTTTCAAAATTTTATTTTGTTTTGTTTCTTAATAATTAAAAGATATAATGATCAATTAAGATAAAAATATGTGACATTAATACTTAAGAATGTGACAATAACACTACCCTTAAATCATATCCTTGGACGTTAATTATTATATTATCGTTATCTTAATTAATAGTAGAAACTTTACCTATAAAAGGTTTTCAGGACATATTAACAAAAAATTGGTGCTGTGACACAGGAAACCTATGATGCCACAAGAAAAACTTTAAACCATGTCAAGTTCTATTGTTTAGGAATATTGTTAATGTGATATCTCTAGTATATTGAAAATTTTCTCAAGAAGAAGATTCGTGCTAATTTTATTATTGTTATAAAAGTAAGGCTTCCTCTTGAAATGCTTTACATCGATCTTTTCATATAACACATTAATTAAAAATGTAAATTTATTATTAATAATTAATTTTAATTAAAGTTTTATATATTTTAACTAATTTTATTTTCTTTTGGTAAAATACCAATTTTGTCCCTCAACCTTAGGGTTTTGTGGAGTTTTTGTTTTTCAATTATTTTAAGCACTTTTTTAGTCCTTTAACCCTAAAAAATGTACTCTTTTTGTCATTATTGTAAGTTAATTTATTAAATATGTTCATATATATACATATTTTTAATCTCTGAATTTATGAATTTAGGGGTTAAAAATGTGTACATACTATAAATTTAAGGACTAAAAATGTATATATTTAAATATATTTAATAGATCAACTAATGAAAGTACTAAAAACGATATATTTTTTAGATTTAAGACATCAAAAAAGTGTTTAAAATAATTAAGGGGCAAAAAATGCAAAGCCCTAAAGTTGAGGGACCAAAATTGACATTTAACCTAATTTTTTATATATTTTTACTAATTTTATTAATCTTTTATATATTTTGGGCATAGTAAAAGACAGAAAAACCACAACTCCACCTTCAACAGCCCAATATAACACTTCTAAACAAAGCTTTAAGTGAACTATTAATTGATAATTAGTAGACAATTACTAATAAAGTTTGAAGTATTATGAAAAAAATTTATGATAAATGTTTCACTTTTCTCATCTTCCACATCTCCAATTTCTCGTGCTTACAGCCGAGTGATAGTGATTAACTCCCCACTTTTTCATACATTTAAGTGGTGATGAATATTTATTTAGTGAATGATTTATCCTTGTAAATCTTATCATTCTTCTAGTTATTAAATATGGAACTTGTAACTTGTTTGAAAATGATATGGAAGAAAGATAAAGAATAAAATTCCTTATGATCTCTTTGTCCCTTTGTCTTCTATTTCACAGTTTTTATTCTACTTGTTTTCTTTATTTTCTTTATTTCACAACATGAAAGTGAAAGCTATAACATAAATTATAATTATGAAAAATTAGTTGGGAAATTAAGGGCTATTTGGTGTGGTTGAAGCTTTTAATAGAAATCATGTTAGAGAGAATCTGTTACAGAAGTGCTGTTTTTGAGAAGTTAGAAGTGTTTGGTAAAATTTTTTATAAAAATACTTGCAAAGTGAAAAGTTGTTTGATAAATTTTTTTATAAAAGATTTTTTAATATTAAAATGACTGAAATAGACATTATTTATTTTTTTTATCACTCTCACTTTATTTTTTTATATTTTTATATGACTTTAAATTTATAATTAGTTTAAAGTTGATGATTAAAAATTAATTATTCAAATTTTAAAACATAAATGTTAGATAAATATTTATATTTTAA
>BPVZ01000020.1:581578-593719 GCA_020521535.1 Rubroshorea leprosula
CCCAGAAATCTCTTTATCCTCCTGATTAAACATTCAAGAATTTACATGAGGGATTTTGAACCTTAAATTCTAACAACAAAACCTGGTAAAATTAAGAACTTGAATGAGAGATTAAGAAAGAGAGCACTGTATTTAATTCTCGAAGAAACATGCCTGTGTTTTCTCATCCAAAGCTTCCTCAGCTGGCTTCGCATCATCAGCCTACAATCAATGTTATTAACAAGGTCAACATACTAAATCACATCACAAAAGGGCAAATAAAAGAATCACTACTCATTTCCAAGCCACTCAAGATGATGTTCTAAGGGCCATTGTGAACAAGATCTAAAAGCAGATGACCAAAGAGAAAAAAACAAGGCCTCCAAGTTTAAATCCCAAAGGATCATTCTGGGCATTGTACTAGTCCTGGGAAGAGCTATGCACTTGGAACAAGGATAACAGAGCACAGAGTAACAATCAGATGAAAACATTAGATAACACAGAAGAAATAATCAGTATACTTAAATTATTGATTAAAATAAGGTAAATCAGTGAGAGAAGAAAAAAGGAGAGCGAACCATGGTAAAGTTTAACTGAGAAGAAAATTTACTCTATATTTCTCTCCACAAAAATGGAAACTACATAACTCTTAGCAATTAAACATACAAACAAAATTTATTGACAATTCATGCAAAATGGCAGGCACACAGAAACAGTTACCAAATCCTTATTCTCAAAAAGAAATTTCAGCACTAATGGGAAGCTCACCACAGGTTCATTTGCAGTTGCATCATTCTGCTCAACAGCATCAGATGACTCTTGGTGGCATATAGAAGAAACTACTTCACTATAATCATCAAATGAAATGCCTAACTTATTCACTGCTTGTGTCAGATAAGGTTTAAGCTTAGTAGCACAGCTCTCAAGCACTTTCTCTGCCAATTTTCGAGCAACAGGCAAGACTTCCTGTAAAGTAGTTCAAGTGCTCAGTCAACCTAACAAAATCAAAGAGACTAGAAGAAAATGGGTCACTTAATGATAACAAACCTCATCGTCCTTTTTGACACTAGCTAATAATGGAGAGAGTAGCTCCGTAGAGATGTCTTCGCTTTCTTCTAGAACAAGAGTCATAATTGTCTCCATGGATTGAAAGACATTCTCTGGGTGATAATCTCTGAAAAACCAACAGAAAGAAACATCATGGAATCGACAAAAAGCTCATTAGTGTACAACACTCTAAACCATTCTCATTATAACTGTTTGTCATACACATCTTCTTTGTCTAAATATATCAGAGACTAAACATATTACACATAACATATTGCACCATGAACAGGAAGATGGACATATATGAACCTGTGTCAAACAACACTTAATAATTTTTGTTTGCAGAAGCAAAATTCAGAAATTTAGACAGATTTGCAGAAAATATATTTAAAATTAATAAACATTAGTAACATTGTTGACCCCTAACCTGAAGATACTAGTACTTACCGTATTGACTTTAGAAAATGCTGGAACATTTCAATAATCAGTGCATCGCATTCAAGATCCAGCATCACCACGCAGGACCTGACCTTCGCAACAGTTTCAAGAATCGAGGTTCTCTTAGAATATGAGCGATTAGTGCTGTCAAACAAATTCTCAAACGATGATACAATCAACTGAAAGACCTCCTGCAAACATATCAAATGATCAATGGAAAATGCATTTCATCCCAAACAAAAATTTTAAAAAAAAATCTAAGCACTTCAAATTGTCAAAATCACTAAGTTAATAATACCTTCATTTTGTCATCATCGTACGGAGCTTCTGGTGCAGTTATTCTTGTTATCTCACTAATGCACGATGCCACTGCAGCTTTGACGTCAGCATCTTGATGCCTGAAAAGTTGCTCTGTGACCAGCGCTTTTAGTGATGGAGAGATTGCATCTTGCATGGGAGTATTAGGTGACTGTTCCACTCTTGAAAGACAATTCTCTACTTGCTAGAGTCACAGGGAAAATAGACAGATAAAGGATTATGTAAGAATATAGGCAACTAAAGAAAATAGTTATTACCAATATAAAAGGATTCAATAAGTGTGAGTAATCTTATCCATTTAAAGCATTAGCTTAAGGCACAACCAAAGTAAAACTGAAGAAATTATACTCAAAAAGACCATTAGTTGTCATGATTCTCCATGACATCTATGACTACTTGTGAAATTTCTGCACACTGATAACAATATAAGAGAAGCATACTTAAAATTCAAACAAGAAAAAATGCTTATTCAGCAATTTTCCATGGCAAGGAACAAGAGAAAAATTGAACACCATAATGTTCATGCAACTATGTAAAAATCAGTTGCATGCATTACAAAATAATTGCAATACACATTGCTTTGCCATCTATTCAACAAGCAACATACTCTCTAATCTCAAGTTGCATTTCTTCTTGTTTAGTTCTCATACCCAAATCTGACATGTCAAAGATTCACCCATAAATGGACACAAATAGACAGTCCATGCTCCAGGATAAGACCTGGTTTCCCAAAAACTTGGATTTACATTATAATTAATAATATTTCTTAAACTTCACTTCTTATCCATAATTTGTAAGGGATGGATACTAAGAGATGAATTCAATAGGTGGGTAGAACCTTTGTTGGGGGTGAGGAAAGAAATAACAAAACTGCTTAACAATGTTCATTATAAAATAACCTCATTCTCTTTCCATCCCTTTGATGAAGGGACACAAGATTTCCTACAAGGAATCAAGGACCTAACATATATGCCTCTCGAGAGTAATAAAAATGCCAAGGCAAAATCCAGTGTATCCAGCTCAGCTTTTCTTTTAGGAAATTTTCAAAAAGAATATTCCTTTTCTGCATTATAAGCCTAGGGACAACATGGAATTAAGATCTTTTAAGCTCTCACTACATCTCGGGTATTAACACATCTTTAATGGATATAAGTGACCAACGGCATTTCATTAAAGAAATTACCTTTTAAATATTAATAACCGAAGATTGATAGTGTTTAGTAAGTACAAAACATGAAATAAAATGTAAATTATAATAGACAGCCAGACCTTACAAACTTAAGACCGATATGGCATTTTACTTAAGTAGAATAAAAAACAATGCGCCGCGTATAACTGAGAAACCGATAGGCCAAAAACAGGTATATGCCGTTAGCTCCCGCGCTTTTTTAAATTCAAAATAACTCATAAGCCAGGAATATCATAACAGAAACAGTCCTTACCCTACCAATGAAATTTCCACGTCCAAGAACACAACAATCTAGCACAGAAGAGACTAGTAAATCATTCACAATCACATCTTCACACATGTGCTAGAATGAAATCACACTCAAACACAACAACCACTATCCAGACTCCCTGAACTAAACATGTTAAGGTAATTCAAATCACCAGCACTATTTATCAGAACCAGAATTCATCAAAGAAATACGCATGCAAAACCAGAGACATGAGGCAAACAAGAAAACTGGAATCAGCAAATCACAACGCTATCACAATCAAAGAAAAATCCAATAAACCAAAAATGCATAAAATTTCAAATATATCAAGAACAACAGCAAGACACAGAGTATCACAAAAACGGAGAAGACGAGTGTCTAGATTAGGGCTTACATCCAGAAGAGGGAGAAGCTCATCAACCGAAGGAGGAGGAGACATGAGCATGTTCCCAGCTTCCTTCAGCTGTTCTGCAAGCTCTGTATCCGAAGATGCCATGGCTACACTCTGCAAAAAACCAAAAAAAAAAAACCTAAACAGATATACTCTAGATCCCTAACAACCTCACACACCTCTCCCCAAAATTTTACACCATGAATGAAAATCTAAATTCAAGGTAGAGAAAACAGATTTCAGCAAGAACAAAACGGGATTTTAGAGGGAGAAAGTTAGGGTTTTTTTAGAGAGAGAAAATAAAAAAAGGGAGATATTTTTTTGTTATAAAAAATTTTTTTGGCAGGGAGAATACTGTAAAAAGCAAAATTTTATATAAAAAGTTTTTTTTGTGTGTTTTTGGGTTTTCTACTTTCAATGGGTCTTTGTAATGTTCCCAGACCCGACATATTTAAAGAAGAATCCAGTGGAGCCAACTTTCGGATTTAGCTGTGGTTTATTAACTGGAGTTGAACCTAAGGCTTGAAATCCGCCGTTGATCTATTAGGGTGGAGTCCACTCGAGCTTTGTACGCCGTTGATTTACATTGGCATAAATGGTAAGAGACGAAATTGGTTAAATAGAAATTTTCATACTATATTTGGAAAACCTATTTATGGAGCTTATTTCAATTTTCCACACGTCCAGATTTTTTTGAAAGGACTTTTAAAATTAATTTTATTTATTTTGCTAATCATCAAAATAATTTAGCAATTATTTTTTTCATTGAGAATAAAATATTCTCAATTTGACTCGCATAACATGCGGATAAAGTGGTATAAAGAACGAGAAATAATTATTTCTCATTGTACAACCAAAATAAAAAATAAATTAAAATAAAAATAAATTAATTTCATTTTAAAAGAATAATTTATTGACAATGAATTTTTATAATTTAAATTTTTTATTAACTTTTTTGTTTAAGTGAGATGTGTGAATTTTTATATATATATATTTAATGGTATAAGAATAATACATTATAAGATTTATAATAAAATTTTCATTATTAAATAATCAATAAAGAAACACCATTACAATATGTAGGCATCTTTTTAATGACAAAAGAATTTGCAACATAAAAATGAAATAAACATAAAGGGGCATAAATTATTGAGCCAGATTTCTTAAAAATACATTTTAAAAATAAAGTAACTAAATACGTCTAAAGATAAAATAAGGTAAGTGAGCCTACAAAATTCATTAGGCAAGTTGGACGAAGATAGGGGAAAAGAGTCTACCTGACCCTCTACTTTAGTTATTATTGAAATATATCTTATATTTAAAAAAGGGTTAAATTTACCTTCAAACTTTTATGTTAAATAAAATTAGTTTTTATATATTTTGTTAGAAATAAATTAGTTAAAATTTAATGAAAAAAATATAATCATACATTATAATTCAACCTTTCCTCTTTAATATTCTCTGTTTCATTTTTAATTGATCTAATTTGATTTTTTAATTTTTTTACACATAAGTTTTAAATTAAATTTTAACTTATATAAATAATAATTAAAAAACTTTTTGTTTTTATAGAAAATTCTTATCGAGTACTATAAATTGATAAAAAAAAATCAATAATTATTTATATAATATATTAAAATTTTATTTAAAATTTATATTTTAAAAAATTTTAAAATTAAATTAAATCCAATAAAAATAAATAAATAGAATACCAATTAAGCTCATACTGATTTGGCACTCTTATCCAATCTCTTTAAATGATATGATATTTTTTATAAGGTGTCAAAGAAAATTTAACGTACCCAACTTAATATAAAAAAATATAAAAATTCATTTTAATAATTAAAAAATAATAATGGGATAAACATATTCTTTTTGCGCTTTCCATAATTATAAAACCGTGTAAAAGATAAGCTTAGCTAATGATGAGGTAAATACAATAAAATTGGGTATTATATTTATATATGGTTAAAGTGACAGTCCAATTGCCTTTTATATGATTGCATGATTGCTTTTTTACAGTTATGCCCCTGGATTTTTTAGAATTTCCGGACATTTGTATTCCAGCTTTAAATTGTGGTTTCGATTTTTTCAACTGGTGCTGTCCGAAAAATTTTAAAAATAATATAATTAATAGGAAATATTGCTCCGAGGACCCTACTCATTACAATATATGTCCCATTTGTTTATATAAAAAATGTGGTTTATTGGTCCATATGTGTCGTGACTTGAAAATAATAGAAATATGGAAATGTCACTAGACATTAAAACATTGTGGATTTTTAAGTGTAAATTTTCAATGAGATGTATTACTATATGGTTAATTGATATTGGTAGGTATGCGTAATTATAATTTTATATATCGCTCTTATGAGATTGTATTAATTATGACGTATTTAAATGAACTCATAATATTACATGTATAATATATGTCATTATATCAATATTTGAAATATATAAATGTTTAAATAAGATTTGATATTTACACATAAATACTCAGTTCAACTACCGATATAGTTTAAATCTTATTAAACCACAATCAATTAATGGATGTGTTTCATGCAAATCATTTTCAATAATCAAGTTTTAAGCAAGTTATAAGAGGAGAAGATAAAATGAATTGGATGTCTTCCATCTTAGTTGATTAGGGACTTAGGATATGTTATACCTGCAACTCTTGAGACATTAGTAACTTCTGAAATATCATAATATAGCCAATCTATATTTATTTCTGTGCATGCATGCACACACACATGGAAAAAGACTTTATTTATCACAGTAAACTTTCATCAACGTGAATGTCCCAATATCCGTCGTTAAAGTCAAGGTTTTAACATTCTCTATCACTAAAGGCCTTCCTATTACTAACAAGGCAGAAAGAACATTACAACAGGTGCGAGTGAAGATGACTCATCCCCCTGCTTCCCTTGCAAGGAACCAGAAAAAGCAAGAGAACCCCATTTTGCCGATGACTTGACTTTGATAGCAACTCAGGAAGACATTTTATTTGTGAAATATACTCGAATGGACATAGATATAACAAGTAAGCAATTGCTTCATGCCTGTTTTAACCCATTGTGTAAGACGGTGTTGGTAAGTTAATCACAGTGCTCTTGATCTTTGTCATCATATTGATACTGTTGGTGATTCCTTGGGAACCAATGCCACTGTCCTTCAGACCCTGCCACATCCCAATGGTTAAGCTGTTAGCCAGTGACCAGCATGCAGGAAAAGCTTCTTGATAATCTTTCAAGTTCTTTTATTTATTATTTATTTTTATTTTCTTTTTCTTTTAATGTTACTCCAAACATCAGAAGTAGGAAATTTCATGTCATGGCTAGCAAGCAACAAACATAAGTGGAATTGTCACCTGGAAAGGAAAATGATCTGGCCCACGTGCTGGAGCGGAATTAATCTGCACTGTTCCAGTCTCCATAGCATCACTAATTAGAATTGCTTTGTTTATATCTCTTGTAAAGATGCAACCCTGTAACCACACACAAATTAGACATTCAATGTAAAATTTTGCAAATTCAGCTAATTCAACTTGAAGACTTGAACATGACAGGAAATTTGAAGAAACAGGTTTGATGCAACATGAACCTCTGAAATCAATCAAGAGTGATTAATGACAAACCTGAAGACCAAAATTGCTTGCATTACAGTGATGGATTCCTTCTTCAACTGAGGATATCCTGATTACTGGCAGAACTGGTCCAAAGGGCTCCTCCCAGGCTATTCTCATATCAGGTCGAACATGATCCAACAACAGTGGCCATATAAGGTTGCCTTCCCTCTTGTACTCTTGGCAGAATGTAGCCCCTTTCTGCTTGGCATCCATTACTAACCCCTCAATGAAGTTAGCAGAGGATTCTGTAACAACTGGGGTGATGTCACAGTCATCCTCCGGTGACCCAACAGTCAGTTTTGCAACTTTAGCTTTAACTTTCTCAACAAGAGCATCGGCCACAGATTCCATGACCAAGACAACCTTCACAGCTGTGCATCTTTGACCACTGAGAAAATGAGAATAAAAAATTAGCAAATGTCAACACATCTGCAGAAAAAGTATTACACACAAGACAGTCATAATAACATACCAAATTAACTGCATCTTGGATACATTTAGGAACTTGTTATTAACTGCATCTTCTTTTCATTGACAGAAGTAAGTACAATATTAAGGAAAATTCAGGATATCCCCTTTCTTCCAAACAATGCAGGTGCCCTAACACAAACAGATGCTAGTGTGTGTGTATATGCATATGCTTAAACATTTGTGTGGAAGAGGGACAGAAGCATTGAGGCAGAGGCTGCATCTAATGCTTGAGCTTTGTTGTAAAATAAAGGCAAGTTATGTTACTAGCTTTCAACAACTTAATCAGTTACATACTAAAATCTAACAAGTAGCAGAATATTAGTAAATGCGATGAGATATGAATAACTCAATCCCCAAGTTAAAATCAAAATGAAGAATGAGAATTGACTTATTGGTGTCTTGACAAATAGAGACAATGGGAGGTGGTAGCATTCCCAGATGGTTTCTCTCACCTGTATGAGAAACCTCCTTTCACAATGTTAACTGCTGCTAAATCCAAATCCGCATCTTCAAGGATGATACAAGCATCCTTTCCACCTAACTCCATCTGAAGAGGAATCATGCCTGCCTTCTTTGAAATTGCAATACCAGTATCTCCACCTGTGAAGCTGAACAAGTATGATTGTTAGAAACAAATCGACATGCAATAAGAAAAAGAGCTGAATAAGTAAGCTTGTTATATTTGTCTGACTTTCAAATAGAATTGGTCATTGCATTCCACAGCTCAAGTATAGTTCCATATTCGACCAAGAATTGAAAAGGTGAAACTTGAATATGCTTATTTTGGTTTACCACGTCTGTTTTCTCATATGCAGTGGCACAAAATGGAAAATATATATTTCTACAATAAGAAGTACATCAACCAATGAAATTTATTGAGTGAATGTATTTAAAAAATTACCTAATACAGTTGACCCCAGGATGCATTGTAAGGAAGTCACCAATCTCAGAACCTTTTCCCGTAACACAGCTGATTAGACCTTTGGGGAAACCAGCCAAATGAAAGCAATGAACCATGTGAAGTGCAGCTACGGCACCCTACATAGAGTAAGACCCTAATCTCAAGAGTAGTTCATCCATAAAAATAGCTGTCAATAAACTAAAGTCAAAGTTGGAGGAACATGGTAAGTATATTAACACAAAGTGAAATTATATAAAGGTTAAATTCATACCTGGGTTGGAGGCTTCAGTACAAGAGAATTCCCAGCAATAAGTGCAGGGGCAATTTTTGAAACAGCAAGATTAACAGGATAGTTGAAGGGTGGAATGGCCAAAACAACTCCCAAGGGTATCTGCATTTAGAAACAAATCAAACCCTACATCAGCTATGGCACATGTAAAAGAAAATGCTTTGAATTCACAAGGTTCAGAATCAATATGATGAAATATGTAAGATCTTAATCATGAGAAACATATCTCTTTTGAGAATGGAGGACGGGAAAGATGTAATAATGGCATATGTTCAGGAGTGTGTGCTTTTGTGGTTATTGTGCACATGGATGGGAAGTATGGCAAGATCATCCAAATGGAGATCAATATACCATTCAAACCTACCTCAGCATTTCATTATAGTTTCCCTGAGTATCACTTTTCCAAAAAATACAATATATATGCATCTATTAAATCAAAATAACAAATAAAAACACCAAAACTGATAAGGTGACAATTTTGGGTTTCACTACAGCTTTTTGCATGAGGAACACAATCCAAGAGGTCAATCTATCTATTGATTAATAAATAATAACTTAGTTTCAATTTGGTTAAGACTTGAAGAAATTTGTAGCTAGACTAGGAACTAGTTCACATGAAGAACTTTCTGCTCAACCGTCTTCCATTCCATTCTTTCCTCCCAATTCTTCTTTCTTTTTTTTTTGTGGTTGGGGGGGGGGTGTTGTATTCATTTGACCATAAAGAATATAGCTCTTCTCTCACCACCAGCACTCTACATCACCTCAAGCACTTTTCATGAGGTTTTTAGCATGCTGACAAAGAAACACAGAGATAACTCTTCATGGAATAAATAGAGCGCACATACACTACCATGTGGACATCTACTACCATTAGAAAGATCACTCCTTTGAATGTCTTAAAAATGAGCATCAAGGCTGGAAAATAAAAATAAAATAAAAATAACCTAACCAAGTCACGGCACCAGCTGATGTATATGCGTAAGCTAATTACAAATCACTCCTTCGAACATCCTAAAAATGAGCATTAAGGCTGGGAAAGAACAATAAACTAAAATTTTAAAACATGAGAATTCACTTCTAATTGAATTCTTAGGTAAATTCATTTTCAAATGAAATGAACTCCATTTCATTTTCAAACCTAACACACCATAAGAAAGTTTTCATGGAATAAATAAATAAATAGAACCTAACCACCAGCTGACATATATGCATAAGCTGATGTTTGGATACGTGTCATGAAAAACAACATGGAATTTAATATTTTAAACATATTTATGGTGGAGGGGCATTCCATGTATATAATATAGTCACTTGTGTTTGGTCAATGATTCCACTGGATATTCCTGTACATATTATAATATACCCTTTGGAAGTTGGGAGAATACCTCAGGCTTAACAAAACCGTGTGAGGAGCCAATTAACTGAGAGTGCATTTATCAAAGTACTGCTATTCCAACATGCCTAAAGAGCCCATAAGAAAAACTAAAAAAATGGAAAAGATAAATGAATTACCTTTGATGTGAGGCAATACTTGGTCCTTTCATTTCCTGGAAAACTATCAGATACCAGAAACTTTCCTTCTCCAAGAATCCTAACACCTTCTTCAGCACAGTATGACACCAAATCACCTGACCTAACAACCTTAACATGATGGAAGCCAAAATCACACCATAATAAGCAACAAAAAACAGAAAAAAATAGAAGGAAATAAATCAATCAGCAATCTGAAAGTCTTATCAAATTTCAAGGAGTTGGTTCACCAGAACGGTAATCTCAGAATGTTCATCAGACAATGTCAAATTTCAAATAGTCTTTATACAAATAGAAAGAAAAATTCTTTACATACTTCTGTCACTGCATCCTTAGCTGGTTTTGCAATCTCTTTGACAAGGCACTCTGCAATGGGAGCTTTGTGCTCTTTCAACACTGCAGCTGCTTTATGGAGTAACTCAGCTCTTTTCCAAAGTGGAGTCCTAGCCCATGATTTCTGAGCTATTTTTGCTGTGTCCATGACCTTATTTACCTCTTCTTGGGTACAAGCTGTTCCAAATCATGGGGCAGATAAAGAAACAATTAGATAAAAACCCAATTGAAGACTTTGTCAAAGATCACATCTTTAGCAAGAACAACCTCAATTCACTTGACTTGGAAGGGACAATAGGAATTATACCTTGAACTTTGAAGTAAGTCTTTCTAGTTGTGGGGTTGATGATGGGCACTGACTTCCCTGATGATGAAGTCTTCCACATCCCATCAGAGTAATACTTGAATACACCATCTCTATCCACTATCTCTGCAAACACTCCACTTCCTGCCATTGTTTCAAGCTCTGTGCTTTGTGATCGTGAGTTTTTTCTGTAGAAGAAATGGTTTATATGGGGAGATGGGAATCCAGAGCCACGTCTGAGTGTTGGACCAGACACTTTGCGGGAGAGTCACGGAGTCAGGCAGCTTGGTGGCGGATCAGCATTGGTGCGTCTCCAACTAATACCTGGCGGACAGTCCATTACATTTAAGAAATTTAGGGTGCTTTAGCACCATTGTAGTTTTTTATTTCTGGTTTTAATTTTTATAAATTTTATAATTTTAAATAACAAATTCATTTATTTTTATATATTTTTATAATATATTATCATAATTATTCAATAAATAAAAATAAAAATAATTTTAATATAATTAAATAAATTTATAATCTTTGTTGTTGTTGTTAAAATTCCTCTTAAATGAATTTTTATTTTTTATTTTTTATTTTTGATAGTTATAACATCTATAAAAATTAAAGTGAAAAAACTAAAATCACAATTACACTTAATAGAGACTTTTTTAATATTAAAAAAATAAAAATTAAAGAATTTATAAGACGTTCAAAAGTTTGCTAAAAAATCAAACATTTGCTGACCAAGTAAAAATAAATACACCAATTTGTTCTCTGTTTTTTTTCTTTTGGTTAATTTTTTTATATTTAAAAATTACATTAAATCTAATTATTTGGTTAATTTTTTTATATTTAAAAATTACATTAAATCTAATTAATTATGAATGAAATTACGTTTAGACTTCATAAAAGAAAATTTCTCTTAATATTTTTTATTTATAAGATTTAAATTTAAAATTTTATTTAAAAAATATTAAATTTTTTTTATTTAAACCACAAGTTATTATTTTTTATTTTCTGTTATTCTTTCTCTTAATGTACTTCTCGTCCGTTGAAGCTATGCCTAGCCTGTTCCAAACACGACG
>BPVZ01000020.1:636262-654905 GCA_020521535.1 Rubroshorea leprosula
TATAATTTTACATGTTATTTAATTATTAACTATTTTCAATTTAATATAACTTATAATATTATATATATTTATTTATATAATAACACATAAAAATAATAAAGAAATTTGAACATAAAAAAAAATTGTACATAAGGATTGTCAGTATATTTTTACCCTCAACACCCTTAAAAATATAAAAGATAAAACACACGTAATTTATGCTCATCTTTTGTGATCTTAAACTGAAAAGACAACGATACCCTTTAAATTCTTACACAATTACATGGCTTGGATGGTAATTATGACCTTCCCGAATCCCATATATAAACAGGTGTTCTGATTTTAATGTCAAAAAAAATTTCAGAATAGTGAGGTAATTACTGTTTTGTCTCCCTTCCCCCCTTTCACTCTACCACTTTTAATTTTTTTTTTCCTCTTCCACCAACTCCGGTTCTGGTTCCGGCGGGATTTCATCGTGTTCCGGGATCTCAGATCCGAGCATTGCTGGTAATTCTCTATATAAACTATATCACTGAATTGTTTTTCTGTGTTTAATGTATCATTTCTTCTTTTTTTAAGCTAAGAAACCTGGAAACGGTGCGTTGGTTTTTGACGGTGGCGCGGTTCTCGTGAATCACCATTGCGTTTTTGCGTTAATTTTGGTTATTCATGTAGAATTTTTCAGTTGGGTGTGCTGGGGTTGCTTTTGTTGTGGTTTTGTGAAGCGGTTCTGCTGGTTTAGTTTAGGGTTGATAAGTGGGTCGCAGCTAGGGAATTGCCTGTTGCGTGGGTTTTGAGTTGCTCTGATTAGAATTATGTATGTTGTTACACGTCTGCATGTGTTATTTTGTAAATTGCTTGGGTTCAGTACGGATTTGGGTTGGAAATTTTGAAAAAAATGAGGTACTGTGAAAAGTTTAGATTTCCACTAGGTTTGACCTGGAGATTTGTTGTTGTAACTATGTTATTTCTGTTTGGATATATGAGTTGCTGGAATTTTAAGTTCTGTCCTTTAGGAAGAAAAGAATTCAAGCCTTGTACTACAGATTTACCAAGCATGTGTGGTGTTGCATGCTTTTCCACTTGGCTATTGCCTTCATCTTTCGTCGATGTTTTGTGGAGTGGTTTATTTTTCACATTATTATGATCCTGTTGGTTTTTCAGGTTGTTGTGGCACTTTGAAACAAAAAGAGATGGGCCATTCCATCAACTATTTGTTTTACAAGTGAAAATTTAATTTGCTATATTTTCACCCTCAATGCATTCAGGTTTTATCTCTGCTCTATGTTTTTTGTGATAGAACATTCTATGTCAATTGGCAGTCAGTCAAGCATCTTGTTAGTTGATTCTAATGTTCATCTGCAGCCAACTTCCAATTTTAGCTCTTAAATATTGTCTCTTGCAAGTGAATCATATTCTAATGAAATATTGTATCTAGTTTAGTTTTTTTGGTGAGGAGGTGACCGTGGAATGGAAGCTAGTTTTGTTGCATGAAAGAAGCGTCATTTGTGGGATTTAGGTTCAAAGAAACTTTCAGTTGGTTAGATTCATGAGTGGTCAACTTATTTTCGAAGTTGGCTATCCTTATTTATTTCTTCCCTCTTTATATGACTTGTGTTGTATATGGTACCATAATGGATTTTTGTGCATGGGTGATATGCTTTGCTTACGTCAATAGTAGTAGAGTCTGGATTCTGTTACCTGGTTATGAGGTGAACCATTTGTTTCCATCTGTAGCAAACTAACTAGTGATATGCTTTGCTTACGTCAATGGTGGTAGTCTTGATTCTGTTACCTGATTACGTAGTGAACCGTTTGTTTCCATCTGTAGCAACTCAACTAAGGGATGACAATAATTACTTTATCTGTATGCATGTGTATATACGTGTCTAGTGGATATTCCTACACATGTATGATACAAGTTAGAACTCCTTGTTTTAACTTTTAACAGGTTACGTTATTTGCTGAGATTTCTTTCTGTTTCAAGGATAAAGCATAAGACTAAAATGACATGGATTTCAAAATAACAGGGGTTTGCAAAAACTAGCAATTCAATTTGAGATTTTATGGAATCAAGTAAAGTTCAATTTTGCTTGTGCTTATGGTACGCTTATGGTGATAATCCTATCACCATTTTTCTGCTTGAGAGTGAAATTAGGCTGTACAAATAATTATATTTTTTATTGAGGGTTTGTTCTTATGAATTAAAGAGGATCAATAGCAAAAGTAAATGTTGAAAAGGTTGCCCAAACATGGTTGTTGGAGAAGAACTTGTGATGACTAAGCAAAGGTAGTGAATTTAAATTTATATTATCAATTGATTATAGATGATAATAGGTTGTAAAATTATTAGCAATAGTGGGAAATATAATTATAAGGGGTCCACTAAATTGCTCTTTACTATTGCAAGCTAGAACATAAAACAATTGAGTGTTTTTCCATAACAGGGATCTTGACCATAACTAGAATCAACCTAGATTTTGAAGTATCATTGAGCCTAGAGAGGGATAAGATTATGGACCAATATTGGTAGAAATGAAAAATGATTGTTATTTATCTACTAGTAAGTTTCATTTCTATGAATCCTTTCTTTTTTTTCTTATGAATTGTTGTAATTTCTGAATTGACTCTCTTTAATTATGAATTCGTTAAATGTTTAGTATTGTAAGGTTTAAAAAAAAATAAATTAAAAAGTAAGTAAGCACTTATATAATTTAATCAGATAGTTGTATAAAGTATGGATGTAAAAGACTGAAAGACCACACTTTTTCACAAATATTACTGAGAGGATTATTATTATTTTTCAAACAAACTCCTTGATGGCTAAATATATGTATATATATATATTGTTCTTATAAATTTAATGTTATTCACATATCCTTGTTTTTATTATTTATCTATTTAGATGGTTAGAGCTCCTTTAGAGTCTGCAAGATAATATAGATATTTTGTCTATCTGCAGACCATGAGTAGCTTGGTTGAAAGGCTTCGTGTCAGATCAGATCGGAGGCCAATTTATAATTTAGATGATTCAGATGATGATTCTGATTTTGTGCGTGGAAAATCTGGGAAAACTGAAGAGAAGCTTGAACAAATAGTCAGGACTGATGCGGTTTGTTTCTCTTCTTCCCTAATGGTTCTTATGTTTATTGGGGAAAAATTCCTTTTATTATGATGACTATTTTTCTTTTCCTACTTCCTAATGTATTAAATCTTTTTGTTTTTCACAATCTGGATTTAGAACATATTATCATCGATAGTTCATTTTATAACTCTTATAAATTTTCTTTCTGTCTTGCTTCTTAACAGAAAGAAAATTCATGTCAAGCCTGTGGAGAAGGTGAGAATCTTCTGAGTTGTTCAACATGTACTTATACCTACCATGCCAAATGTTTAACTCCGTCCCTAAGAGGTCCTCATCCTGACAACTGGAGATGCCCTGAATGTGTATGTTTCCTGAGGACTTGTGAACCACGAATGCTTCTGTTGAAGAACTATAATGGTTTGCAGTTGCTGAGGATTTTTATTTTGTTCTCTTCAGGTTAGCCCTCTTAATGATATTGAGAAGATACTGGATTGTGAAATGCGTCCCACAGCAGCTGAAGATAGTGATGCTTCGAAACTGGGTTCAAAACAAATTTTTGTGAAACAGTACCTTGTAAAATGGAAGGGATTATCTTACTTGCACTGCACTTGGTAATTCCTTAGTTTTTGTGGCAGAATATTTATAAATCTTGTTATTATTTTGTAAGAGCAATGATCTTAAGGGTTGCTTTTGACTTATCCTTTGTGACATATACATTTGCTGCACGTTGCTGGTTGCAGGGCATGATTTTATGATCATCCTCACAGTTGATGGGGCATTTTGTGTGTGTGTGTGTCTATTTTGTAGCAGTCATTCGTTTGCTTCTAATTTTTCTCCCCATGTTCCCTGTTAGGGTACCTGAGAAAGAGTTCCATAAAGCCTTCAAGTCAAATCCTCGTCTGAAAACTAAAGTGAACAACTTCCACCGACAAATGGCCTCAAATAATAGCTCTGAGGATGATTTTGTTGCCATTAGATCTGAGTGGACTACTGTTGATCGAATTCTTGCTTGCAGGTTTATCCATCTGGGACTCTTTTTCCATATACATATTTAACTTTAATTTCTATTCTTTTAAGTGAAATTAATTCACTTCAATCTGTCTTAAAATGCTCACTATGATGGTTGCTGGTTAGATTTATTTATTATTGTTGTTGATGTTATCATATCATCTGGAGATGATGTTAAATCTTCAAATATTGAAATTTAAGACACAAAATGTTTTCAGGTGCAAGCCATGGGCAATTTAATCCTCTAGTTAAATTTTGGATGATTGTTATCCTTTCTTACTTTCTGTTTTTGCAATGAATTTTAGGTTTATCTTATTTGAAAATCTAGATTGGTTTTTAAGTGCCTTGTTTTGAGCATTTTGATTTCTGGCTGAGTAGCTGATGCATTGATTGTTTTAGGGGAGAAGAGGATGAAAAGGAATATTTTGTGAAGTATAAAGAACTTTCCTATGATGAATGTTATTGGGAGTTTGAATCAGACATAGCTGCATTTCAACCTGAAATTGAAAGATTTAAGAAAATCCAGTCCAGGTCTCACAGAGCTTCTGACAGTGAGCAGAAGAGCAGCCTTCGAGAAGCTGCTGACTTCAAAAAAAGGTCAAAAGAATTTCAACAGTGTGAACATAGTCCAGAATTTCTTTCTGGAGGTATGTGTTACTTTTATTGCAATCTAGCAACACATGTCTGCTTGGGTGTCACTAGCTTGATCTTTCTGTTTATGAGAGTGACTTTTGTAACTGTAGGTTCGCTTCATCCATATCAGCTTGAAGGGCTGAACTTCTTACGTTTCTCTTGGTCCAAACAAACACATGTTATACTTGCTGATGAGATGGGTCTTGGTAAGTTCCATTTTTATTTTTCCTCCCCTTGGTATTGCTTCTATTTGTCCTTCATCCCTTCTGGTTTGAGATAGGTTGCTTCTTGATGATGGGATTGCTAAGGCTTTGCTTTCTTCCTTTGCAGGTAAAACCATACAGAGTATTGCTTTTTTGGCCTCTCTTTTTGAAGAGAATTTCTTTCCTCATTTGGTTGTAGCACCACTATCCACCTTACGAAACTGGGAACGAGAATTTGCTACATGGGCACCTCAAATGAATGTTGTATGTATATGGAGATTCTCAATTTACCTATGTTGATTTTCACTTGATGCTATTTTGAATACAACTACATGTGGTCCAGGTTATGTATGTCGGCTCTGCCCAAGCTCGTGCTGTTATTAGAGAATATGAGTTTTATTATCCTAAAAATCATAAGAAGATCAAGAAAAAGAAATCAGGTCAAATAGTTGGTGAAAGCAAACAAGATAGGATAAAATTTGATGTCCTCTTAACATCATATGAGATGATCAACTTGGACAGTGCATCACTGAAACCAATAAAGTGGGAGTGCATGGTAATTTCTGTATCTCATAGAGTATATTTAGAAGTATTCAATCTATGTTTTTGCTTACCCTTGCTTCTTTATTTAGATTGTTGATGAAGGCCATCGGCTCAAAAATAAGGACTCCAAGTTGTTTCTTTCACTGAAGCAGTATACAAGTAACCATCGCGTGCTTTTAACTGGAACTCCTCTTCAGGTTTGTTCTCTTTTTATTATTTCGTCACAATTTGTTAAGATCTTTTGGGTCTAGTGGAGATTTTAGGCATATTCAATGACAGTTTGTCTTGCTTCTTCAATATACTTTGATTATGTAGTTTGACAATAGGATGAACGCATTATGATTTACTGTTTAATGGGGTAAACTGAAACATGAACATATGATTTGGACATCTTTTGTCAATAGTTTAATTGCATTTGTTGATTGGTTTTAGGATTGATGTGAATTATGGGCATTCTTCATTTTTTCCTTTTAGTCAGCCGTACTGTGGGCATTCTTGATACTGTTTTTGGTATTGGCTAACATTTGGGTTTTGCCTCACTATTGTTCAACACTAAATGATGCTACAATCCATGTAGCAAAATATGCACACTCCTGTATTTATGTTTGTGAAGTGTAACTTAAAACTTTTTCTGGGAAATGTGTAATTGTATATTTCTAACCCTGTATCTGTAGCAAAATATGCACTCCTGTATCTATAGTGCCATCATGAACTTTGTTTGCTTGTTCCTAAGTCTTTCTCAAGGATGAATTGATCTTATTTCATAACCATTTTTATTTGGCCAGATCCTATTACTTAACCTTAGGCAAAAAGGGGGTAAATTTGCTTCTGCCTATATTACTTGTACTAACCTTGTCAAAAGGGAAAAGTAGGTTATGAAGTTTCTCATGCCTTGTTTTAAGGTTTTCTGATTTTACACTAGTTAAGGAATGCATTAAATGACTTAGTTTTTAATTGGTGTCTTCATGAGCTTACCCGTGGAAACTCATTCTGTGGATCTTCAGAACAATCTGGATGAACTTTTCATGCTCATGCATTTCCTTGATGCGGGGAAGGTCAGTATTATAAGTTTTGTGGAAGATGAATCAGTTAATTCAGGACTGGTAATTAGTTTTAGGAATCTAAGCATTTGTTGATTAACTGCATGCAGTTTGGAAGTTTAGAGGAGTTTCAGGAAGAATTTAAGGATATTAGTCAAGAGGAGCAGATTTCCCGGCTTCATAAGATGCTGGCCCCACATCTCCTGAGAAGTATCTATCTTAAACTTTCCCAATTAAATATCAGTGATGCAACTGCAATTTAGATTCTTTCTTCACAAACTTCTTTATATTAGTTGTGTCTGATGAATGTTACTTTTTGTGTGGATCTGATTTGCCTTGAATTTCTTTCTTTGCATTGTTATACTATATCCAACAATTATTAGTTTTTGGTATGTAACAAATTTCAATTCCTTACCCTTTCAACTTCACACCTACTCCCCTTCTATTTTCTTCTCCACAAACGCTATTGAGGACCTTTTCCTTGAAATATCATGGCATGCTCAAATATCATTATCACTTAAGTTAGCTATGCTAGTTGCTTTAAAAATATTGTAGCTCATCATAATGTATTCCATGTCATGTCATGCATATAGGCCTTTAGTGTCTCTTTCCTTTCGAGTGAGTTGGTCCTTGCACATTTATTTTCACAAAGTGGCAAATGAATATAATGATATCACTGGTGGCTCTTAATTTTGACATCTTTATGCCTTCCTGTGGAGACCTTCTTTGGGTCAGGCATTGGTGTAAAGCACTACTGGTGCTTTCGCTTTAACTCATGATTTGACAAGCTTATATTTTTTTGAGTTTCTACTTTTCTGGACTTGCTAAAGCTATTTTTCTTGAAGTTAATAGCACATTGATCCTTAATTAATTTGTTTTTTATTAAATTGATCCTTTATTTATAGTTGCACTAATTCCTTCAGATTGTAATGATGTTGTTTGAAATATGGGATGGCTGCAAAATTCCAATAAAATGCAGGGGTGAAGAAAGATGTCATGAAAGAACTCCCTCCAAAAAAAGAACTCATTTTACGTGTTGAATTGAGCAACAAGCAGAAAGAATATTACAAGGCTATTTTGACTCGTAACTACCAAATACTTACCAGACGTGGAGGTCCACAAGTAAGCACACCTGCTGTAGTGAAATAAAGTTTTAGTCCTTTTTATTTAAAATTTTTAGCTGACGTGTTATTGTGGTTGGATGTTTGTCATGTTAGATTTCTCTTATTAATGTGGTTATGGAGTTGCGGAAGCTCTGTTGTCATCCTTATATGTTAGAAGGGGTTGACCCAGGGATTGAAGATACAAAAGAAGCTTACAAGTAAAGTTATATGTTTACATTTCTTTTAACTATTTGTCATCTTTGCTTTTAGACTGAGACTCTTGAATTGAAAGTATTCATCTTTTAACTTTTGGATTTCTGAAGAAATATGTATCAGGTCATTGAATGCCTCTGTTTTTTGATTCTTTCTTTTTCTTTTATTTTATTTCTTTCAGACAGTTCCTGGAATCTTCTGGAAAGTTGCAATTGTTGGATAAGATGATGGTAAAACTTAAAGAGCAGGGACATAGAGTTCTTATATATTCACAATTCCAACACATGTTGGATTTATTAGAAGATTACTGCTCTTATAAGGTGCATACATGGGGTCATTTCTTTTAAGTGTTAGCATGGAACTTCACTAAAACAGTTATTTTACTGGTCCATGCTGATAATTTGATTCAATGTGTTATTTCACTTCTTTATTGACAGAACTGGCAGTATGAACGGATAGATGGAAAAGTTGGTGGAGCTGAGAGGCAGATACGAATAGATCGGTTTAATGCCAAAAATTCTTCGAGATTTTGCTTTCTTTTGTCTACTAGAGCTGGTGGCTTGGGAATTAACCTTGCAACAGCTGATACGGTTATCATATATGACAGGTGAACTGATTGCAGTATTAGATTTCCTTCTTCCTCTTCCCTTCATTTTTTATTTTATTTTTATTTTTATTTTTATATTTTTTTAATCATGTAACAGCTTTGCTGTTAATGATGGCAATGCATTTTGATATAGGTAGTTCAGTAATTAAGTTTAAGGCTTAGCTTGTTGACAATTATAATGTTATTGGTACTTGAATGGGCACAGTCCATACCGTTATTCCTTATCCTTTCACCTAATCATCCTTAATTCTGATCCCTCCTTTCCAACCGAAATTTGGAAAAAAGAGTATAATGAACCTTGAAGGAGAGTAAATCTTTCTGCCCTTTCAATCAAACTCAATATTGGAATCAAGCAATTCTTTCCTGCCTTTTCCCCACATTCTATTTCTTTTCAGCTGCTCTGCCTCCGAATCAAAGAAAGTGATATTGAAAATTTTGAATATCACCTTGGAGCTATAAAAGGTATTATTTTAACTATTTATGCTTCTGTAGTGATTGGAATCCCCATGCTGATCTACAAGCAATGGCAAGAGCTCATCGACTGGGACAAACAAACAAGGTTAAAGCTTTTTCTTTGACTGTATTGAGCAGAAGGGTGCTATGGGGGCTTGTCTTGACATAAGAAGTATTTTCGGTAATTGCAGGTAATGATATATCGGCTTATAACTCGAGGAACCATTGAAGAAAGGATGATGCAGATGACTAAGAAGAAAATGGTTTTGGAACATCTTGTTGTTGGCAGGCTAAAGGCCCAAAATATTAACCAGGTAAGTATCTTCCGTTTCTGTTATTTGTAATACAATGCTGGAATAGCATAGACTAGGAGTGGGTTTCGTTGTTTTTGAAGAAGATGGAAGGTATATTGCTGGTAGTTCAATCAAGATTAGTTAGGACTTATCGATAAATGTTTGAAACAAAATATCAAGAAATAGGCTTTAGGATTTCACTTAATAGAAAACTAAGATTCAAGCTTGGAACATGCCATAATCATTCTTTTTGCTCCAAAAACTATTGGGTCAGATGTGCATCTTTTCTCCTAAGTTTTATCTTAAGAAAGTAATTTAGATTCTCAAAATCCCATTGTTATTTCATTTTCCTTTTCTCATGTTTGTTGTCATTGAAGAAGTTATACTTGTTTGATTCTATGGAAGAATATATTAAGTTCAAAGTATATTTTGTTTCAGTTTTTGTCAACCAATGGCCCAGAAGAAAGGAATCTAATCAGTGTGGTTGGAAATGTAACTAAAATTTTTTTGATTGTTGTATACTTCAGGAAGAGTTGGATGACATCATTAGATATGGCTCAAAAGAGCTATTTGCTGATGAAAATGATGAAGCTGGAAAATCTCGCCAAATTCGTTATGATGATGCTGCTATAGATAGGTACCCTTTTCTTTTCTCATCACTAGAATCTAGGTGGGTTTTTTTTTTTTTTAATTGATAGCATGCCTTTGGCCTGACTAGTCTTGTGAGCATCTGTGAACCACCCAGTCCACATTTATCTGGCAAATCTCAACCCATGGGTGGTGGGCATCACTGGAATCTAGTTGATTTATGGCTTCTGCAGTTTAAAATTTTGATTTATATGTTCTTGCTTCAACAGATTACTTGATCGCGAACAAGCTGGAGATGAGGAGGCTTCAGTGGATGATGAAGAGGAAGATGGATTTTTGAAGGCCTTCAAGGTTCTTTCTATTTCCATATTAAATGCTTTTTAATCAATATTTTCTTCAGCTTGTTTCCATCTAGTAGTTTATACAAGGTTTCAATTGATCTACAAGGAGCATTCTTGATTTTATGTTGATGTGTGACATTTCAAGTTACCTTGAAAGCCTGCTAAACAGTCCTGGACATCTCTATATTGATTGTCATCGTTATTGGATCATTTTTCATAATTCCTTTCATCTTCAAATAAATCAGCCTCTCAACTTACACAGTTGTGGACTATCAGCACCTTAACTTTTTTTGCTGGAACTTGTTGATCACAGCAACGCACCTCTTTTTTTAACAGCTGACATCATGATGTCGTCATCAATCCGTCTACTCTGTTAATTTTGAAGTTAAAATACCATTTTGTCCTTAATTTTGAAGTTAAAATACCATTTTGTCCCCCAAAATTATCTTACTTAGCTGATCTGGCACTATTCATCAATTCCATTAATATTTAAATAGAACAACAGAAGAACAAAAAAATTTAGGAAAACACAGATCTGGTTTCTTGCAAACCCAGTGGCCAGGGTTGTGTCTAACCCCACAACTAGAGATCTTATGTTCATAATCAGTCGCCAGATCCAATAGAGGCTCCAGTGGGATGGGGTGCAGCGTGGGAAGTGAGTGGCTGAAGAACAGAGAGAATGAAAGAAGAAATTTGTGATTCCTTGGTTGAAATTAGATTTCTTAGTTCCATTCTAAGCCAATTTTCATGTATACTTGGAGACCCATTTCAATTTTGTTTGAATTTTTTGGATTTCTGTGGTGATATAGAAATGGATAGGTATATGATTATGCAGTGATTTGATTCGTAGCAAGTTTGTTTTCTTCTTGTTTTGGTGTTTTATTGGAAAATGTGATTTTGTTATGAGATTCTTGTGATATTGAAGCTGCCATTTTTCATTCCAGTTGGTTTAATTTGGAGGAGTATTGCTGGAACAGAGATTGCACCAATGTTTTACATTTGGCTTTAATTAACCCTTCTCCTGTATGATTTTACACAGATTCCTCACAATAATCAAAAAGCAAAGTCTTATTCAAGAATGTGTTTCTGGGTTGCTGTAATTTTGCTTCAAAATTGTTGAAATTGTAGTGGTTTTCAACTTATTTGTTGGGTTTTTATCTGGTATGAACTATGAAGATGGAGAAGGGAAATGAAGATTAGGGAGAGCAGGGGGAGAAGAAGATGAGGGCAAATATGTCCTTTAGTTGTGTTTTATTATTATATTTTTAAGTATTATAATATCAATTGAGGACAAAATGGTATTTTTACTATGCAAAATGTCTTTTTGGTAACACCGTGAAGAACATTTGTTCTTATCTTTTCATAATGGAGGATAATTAATAAAAATAATTGGATTGGGCGCCAAATTGTTGTGAGAAATTGTGTAGCTTACAAATTTTTTTTGTTTTTCAAGTGTGGTGACTCTGCCAGATGGAGAACTTTGCCTTATGCACTGCTTTACTTTGCATTCTTGATTTATATTTCATTAAGTAGTTTTCTTCTTGGAGACTAGTTTTGGTGACTGCCAGACAATTGGATCTTCTCTAAATAAATCTTCATCTTTCATTATTGTTATTATTGTTGTGTTTTTTTATATTACATATTCAAATATAGTGTTGTAATTTCTTTGTGAACCTCCTTTCAATTTTGTTCTATTTGCTCTTGAGGGAACAACTGCTGTTATTTGTTATAGGTAGCAAATTTTGAATTTATTGATGAAGCAGAGGCTGCCGCAGAGGAGGAAGCGCGAAGAGTTGCCATTGAAGATAAATCTACAATGAGCAGTTCTGAAAGAACAAGCTATTGGGAAGAGTTGTTAAAAGATAAATATGAAGTCCATAAAATAGAGGAGTTTAATGCTTTGGGAAAAGGAAAGAGAAGTCGTAAGCAGGTATCTGATTGTTGTTTCTGTGTCAAGTTCTATAGAAAAATAACTAAGCTAACCCTTGATTCTTACCTTGATGGTCTCAGACTCTGGTTTGTTATCTTGCTTTAAATGCTGCCTTAAATGCTCCAGGTTCTTTTGCTCTATTTTTCTTCCCAGGAGTGGTTCAACATTCAGGATGTTGATTAGAATATGATGCAGTAACTTAGAAAATAGACCTTTTTTTCTTTGGGTTACATTTTCCTAGTAAAGGAATTTCACTAAAGTCTTTTAAATCTGTTTAGATGGTATCTGTTGAAGAAGATGACCTTGCTGGTTTGGAAGATGTAAGCTCTGATGGGGAGGATGATAACTTTGAAGCTGAATTGAATGATGTTGATACTTCATCTGGAATGCAATCTGGGAGAAGGCCTTATAGAAAAAGAGCTCGTGGTATATTTTACTGGTCCTAAATTGGTGTTGACAAGTTGATGGCATGAAATAAATTATAAATCATCTTGTTTTTGATGTGACCATTTTTCCAATTTCTTTCAAATCTTTGTAGTGGATAGCGCAGAGCCAATTCCTTTAATGGAGGGCGAAGGAAAATCATTCAGAGTACTTGGTTTCAACCAGAGCCAGAGGGCTGTGTTTGTTCAGATATTGATGAGGTCAGCTCTTATGTTGTAATATTTTTGTCACTTTTCCCCTGCTCTCTAAGAGTATGTGCACACTGTGCATGCATGGACATGCATGTTATGTGGGTGAAGTTGCAAGTCTCAAAATATTGCTCGAGATAATTGTGGTGTGGGGTTGTGAAGCAGTTACGGGTTTTAAGTCCCAAGCCTTATAGGCTATAGCATTAGTTTGGTGTCTTTCACTTTGACTTTGACTTATTGTATGGTTGTTCTGCAGGTTTGGAGTTGGGGAATATGACTGGAAGGAGTTTACACCGCGGTTAAAACAGAAAACTTTTGAAGAAATAAGAGAGTATAATATGAACTTTACTTCTTAGTTGTTATTTCTTTTCTAGGTGTGCATAGATTAAAATGTTTTGAACATGTATGGTGGCATAGACAACCATTTTATAGTTAGTGACATTATGTGTTTAACTGTTTATTGTGCCTTAGATTGGAATGACACGATCTTTTTTAGGGTTGGTATACTACAAATGTGATGTTCTTTGAAGTCATGCTAACAACAAATAAGCTTTCTGCATATGTGATCATCTTTCATTTCCATGAAATACTTCCAGTATTATTACTCAGTCTTGATTTCATTCATTGCACAAGCTTTTGTCCAGTCTTTACTTTATTTGCTTTAATTTTTTGCTTGGTGCCCCAAAGTTACTTCTTTTTTTCTTCCAAATCAATGTTTCAATGAATTCTGTTTTGTTTGTTTCCATTTATCATATGTCTTATTCATCTGAGATTTTGTTTCCCGTCTTGTATTCAGCTATGGTACCCTTTTCTTGACTCACATCTCGGAAGACCTAACTGACTCACCAACATTTTCAGGTGATTTTTCCTTGCTGTATGGATTTCTTTTTACTTTCAAAATTTGGTTTAGACTTCATTGCCCTCTATATGTCATTTACAATAAATGACTTTGGTTGTAGATGGGGTACCAAAAGAAGGTCTTAGAATTCAAGATGTACTTGTTAGGCTCGCTACCCTGATGTTAATACGGGATAAGGTAAGTTTTCTATTAGGATTCCCATAATTCAATTGGTTTATGTTTCTTTTGGGTTGACTTTACACGGGTGCTTGTCCCTTGAGGTTTCAAATTTGTTTTTGGATTGGTGTTTTGGTCTTGCTTTAAAATAGGGGTTTGACTGCATTTGTTTACTTGGGATTTGTTCAAGTTTTTTACTGTTTATTGGAGGATAAAGCTAATTTGATTTCACTTCAGTCATGAACAAGTCTTTTGAGATACTTGTTCATGTCATATTTGGTTGGACAAAGATGCTTTTCTATCTTCTTGAAACATTTGGATTCTTAATTACTAAAGATATAATATCATTATGTGTTTGTCTAGTTGTTAATGTAATGAGATTGAGATATCAAGCTCTCTAACTTCCATTTATTATTGCAGTGAGGTGAAAATTGCAGTAGTCATTCTGGCCAAGTCCATACCTCCTCCTAATCTGTTTAGCAAGAAAAATTTTTGACTTTTTTTTTAGCACATTGTCTCTGGTCCTACCCTGTGTGTTTGGTTCTTGATTATGTTGCTTTTCAATCAGGCTCTCTTGCATGAGAATAAATTCCAAGGACATTTATTTCATCATGAACCCACTTTGCATGTCAACTTATATATTAAAATGAGAAACTCTAGCTTCACTTTTCATGTTTAAGATGTATATTTCTTATAGTTATTTTCATAATTTTTATGTAATTTCTTCGTTAACCTCTATACCTTTCTAGGACTTGATTTACTAATTATGTATATTTTGTTATATTGTTATTTTGAATGGTAGGTGAAGCATGCCTCAGAAAAGCCCAGCAATCGGCTTTTTACAGATGATATCATCTTGCGATACGCAGGGTTGAAGGGTGGAAAATTTTGGAAAGAGGAGCATGATTTAGTATTACTGCGTGCAGTTCTAAAGTATGAATCCCTTAAATTCTTGAACATACACTGTATTGTTGCAATTTTTCCTGATATTTGGTTTCTTTTTCATTGTTAATGTTAAAATTTTATTAAGTGCCAAGTGAGATAACTCGAAATAACAGCAAGTGCATATCATTTTATTAATGGCAAAACATTGTAGGCAGTTTTATGTAATATTTGAAGTACAGTGAGGCTGAAGCCTGGATGCCTTACATGGTGTTAAATTCTCTAACTGACCAAAGACCTGGTTGACTTTTGTGTATCATCTGTGCTTTGTTTTCATGATTGGCTTAGTTGAGCTTGTGGACTCTGCTATTGCAGTAACTATGGTTTTTTTAAAATTAGTTCAGGTTTGTTACAGGTGTAGCAGAAAAGTTACATAATACGCAATAAGCATGTTCTATTTGGGAAGTTCTGCATTCCATTCCAGCTCATTTTCAGTTGTTTTTTCTAACTTTTGTTTCTTAATCTTAAGACATGGATATGGGAGATGGCAAGCTATTGTTGATGATAAAGACTTGAGGATTCAGGAGCTCATTTGTCAAGAGTTGAATCTTCCCTTTATAAATCTACCTGTCCCAGGTCAAGCTGGACCTCAAGTACAAAATGGTGCTAATACAGCAAATGCAGGAGCAACTGGCAACCAGATTCAGGGAAATGATATGGGGAATGATGCAGGAGCTGATGTTGCCCCAGGGGCAGCAGGTTCTGGGAACCAAGCACTATATCAAGATTCTTCTATATTATATCATTATAGAGATATGCAGAGAAGACAGGTTGAATTTATTAAAAAAAGGGTGCTTCTTTTGGAAAAAGGGCTCAATGCAGAGTACCAGAAAGTATATTTTGTAAGTTCATTTGTTTCTTGCAATTGTTAAATGTTGGCTGATATTTTCTTTTGATTGGTACATGAACACTGGGTTAAAAAAAAAAAACAAAAAAACTACCTAGTTAGAATGTCTGAGATAAGCCATCTTGAGAAAAGTTAGTTTCTCATAGTATTTTTGGGGCTTACTGTGTTTCAATAAGAGGTGAAAGAATTATTTACAATTACTTACAATTGATCTCCAGGGTGATGTAAAGTCAAATGTGCTAATGAGTGAAGAGCCTGAGAGTGGACCAAAGGTTGTAGACACACCAGGTGCAAGTTCCTCAGATGTAGATCTCCAAGTGATTGATCAGTTACCTGAAGTAGAAGTAATTGGTATGTTCATCTTAAATATATATATTTATTATATTTTTGTTGAGAATAATGTCTGGTACTTCTGTTACTTAGGAAACTTGCTCATGGGTATATAGACAAGGCTGGTAATTGCACTGCAGAAAATGCAAGAATTATAAAATAAACTTTTAACCAATTTCAAGTAGAAGATAAAGTGGAAGATTTTCACTGAAATATTGTGGTAGTGTTGGCATCGTGTTTCTTTTTTTTTTTTTTTTGGGTCATGTGTTTGCTCCTTTTTATTTGCTTTTTTTTTGGTGGACTGGGGAGGTTTGGTTGCATGGACAGAATTCAGATCTTTGTATACACTATGAGTTTCTGGTCTGGACTGCTATTATAGGCCAGACCTGGTTTATACAGCTAGTTTTGTATTTGATTTTGTTGTGGTGGTTACTAATATTATTATCCTTGTGCAGCTTCAGAGGAGATGGCAGCAACTGCTTGTGATGATGATGCGGATCGATCAAAGTTGGCTCAGCTTTACAATGAGGTATGCGGTTTCAACATTTAGGGTTAAGCAGACAGAATGCAATTTCAATGATATCGTGAAAGAAATTTATAAAAACAGAATGAAGAAAAGGATCAAGCATCATGCTGATTAACAGACTTCTTGTGGCTTCTGATTTTTGGGCAGATGTGTAAGTTAGTGGATGATAATGTTCATGAATCAGCTCAGACATGTCTCAAGTTGAAGAACTTCCAGCCATTGGAACAGATCAGTGGAGATATAACTCGGATTCTCTCTTCCCCAAAGTCTAATCCCCATTCTTCAGAGCAGCCTATAGTTCATATGGACACACCAGCGCAGGCTGACTCACAGAATACCATGCCAGGGACTACTTCAGTACCTCCCCAACAAAATGACAGCAAACCTGATATTGTGGCCGATACTGACAAGAAGGATTCTGGAGCAGAATCTGAATCAGAGAAAGCTGCTGTGGTGGCAGATGTTCTACTGGAGGACTCAGAAGAACAAGAACCGCTAAAGGATTGTGTTAAAGCAGAGGATTCAGATTCAGACCCCAGTTCAACTAAAGAAGGCACTAAATCATCAAATCTTTCTGCTTCTACAGATTTGCCCTAGATGGAGTCCCAATGGAATAATGCCAGTAGCAAAACTGATGCTGATGCCGAGGATGGGTGCACGGAGCATTCTGAAACAGGGTTCGTCATTTTAGACAATGAATGAACACAAATAATTTCTAGAGTATCAAAACATTGAATATTTTCCCTTTTAAGGGTTCAGTTTACGGTAAAAACAGGTACAAACTGGAGACTTTGAAAGCCATCATTAACTTTATAAAGTTGCGTTCATATCATATTTGAAGGGGGTGATTATCTTTTTCTCAATTTCCTATAATAATGGAAAATGATTAGAAGACAATTATTATTTACAAATTTTTCATATAACTTTTTACATGTCATTCAATGATTAGTTCATTTTACTCTATTGAAACTTGTGATGTTATATGTATTTATTCATTTAATGACATGTAAAAATTATAAAAAAAAAATTTCAAATTAGTTGTTTTTGTATAACCTCGTTATGGTAATTGTGCATTCCCATGATAATTAGAGTAAAAAATCACTTACGCGTTAGTGTTACTCTTATATGTATAAATTATCAAATAGTTAAAAATATTAGATGTGAGTCTATAACAGGAGCATGGTTTGAATTTGATAACATATCTTAGGAAGGTTCTTCAGGAATGATGTAAGAAATGAGGCGTAATGCCACATTGGAAGGTTCTAATTAACTTCTTTCCCCGAGACAGACAAATATATTAGAAAACGATACTTGATTCGTACAACCTAAGCGTCCCATACAAATTGAATTGGTATATATGACCAAATCTCCACCCTTCTTTCCTGCAGCAAATGGTGGCCTGTGTTTTTGCATTCCTTCAAAGTCTTGATCACTTTGAGTATATTAAATGATTCATACAAATCAAAGCACATATATTTGTTTATTTACCTGTCATTGATGGGGTTCCTTTCTTTCTTTTTGATCTTTCAAGTAAGCCAAAGAACAGTTAGTTCTTCAATTGTTTTCATCATCATCTTCTCCCAATTGCACTAACTTTATTTTTGGCTTGTTTTCTTTAATCTTGTGGATGGATTACACTGTAAGAATAATAAATTTGCATTTAGAGAAGCCAACAAAAAGACAATTGAGATAAATTATTATATGTAGAGAGGTTAAAGAGGCATCTATGTAACCTAGCAAGCTATACATTCTTTTGGCTCATGTGCATGATACATGTATAGATACTTGCCTAATAAGAATCAATTATTGCCTCTCTCCAAGTTTTTTTTGTAGAATGCAGGAAATAATTGATGTTACGGATTTACAAGTTAGGAATAATTTTTTTATTTAACTTTTAATATAGTTTTATTTTTTTTTATTTTTACCATAGAAATTTGAAGATAAAGGAACTCTTGTTTTCTTAAAAATTGATAGAGTTTCATCCCTATAACATTTTTACTAAAGTTTCAACTAGGCCAAATTAATAGGATTTAAAATATTTATTTAAAATATCAATAACCATATTATAATGCATGCCATGCATATTATATACATAATAGTTAGCATGTTCACATACACATGCATATCTTTGCTAGCTACTTTTGTTTCCTTTGTTATTTCTGTTAATTGTATTATATTATATGTGTAAGCAAAGCTGCAAGCACTCGGCAGAAAAGAATTCATTCCAGTGAGAGAGAAGAAGCAAAACAGTATAAACTAAAAGACACAGCCAAAAGGAGGATTGGTTCTCTTCGACAATAAAAACTAAACAAATGAAAGAAAAAAAAAAAAA
>BPVZ01000020.1:655005-669465 GCA_020521535.1 Rubroshorea leprosula
GGGTTTTTATCTGGTATGAACTATGAAGATGGAGAAGGGAAATGAAGATTAGGGAGAGCAGGGGGAGAAGAAGATGAGGGCAAATATGTCCTTTAGTTGTGTTTTATTATTATATTTTTAAGTATTATAATATCAATTGAGGACAAAATGGTATTTTTACTATGCAAAATGTCTTTTTGGTAACACCGTGAAGAACATTTGTTCTTATCTTTTCATAATGGAGGATAATTAATAAAAATAATTGGATTGGGCGCCAAATTGTTGTGAGAAATTGTGTAGCTTACAAATTTTTTTTGTTTTTCAAGTGTGGTGACTCTGCCAGATGGAGAACTTTGCCTTATGCACTGCTTTACTTTGCATTCTTGATTTATATTTCATTAAGTAGTTTTCTTCTTGGAGACTAGTTTTGGTGACTGCCAGACAATTGGATCTTCTCTAAATAAATCTTCATCTTTCATTATTGTTATTATTGTTGTGTTTTTTTATATTACATATTCAAATATAGTGTTGTAATTTCTTTGTGAACCTCCTTTCAATTTTGTTCTATTTGCTCTTGAGGGAACAACTGCTGTTATTTGTTATAGGTAGCAAATTTTGAATTTATTGATGAAGCAGAGGCTGCCGCAGAGGAGGAAGCGCGAAGAGTTGCCATTGAAGATAAATCTACAATGAGCAGTTCTGAAAGAACAAGCTATTGGGAAGAGTTGTTAAAAGATAAATATGAAGTCCATAAAATAGAGGAGTTTAATGCTTTGGGAAAAGGAAAGAGAAGTCGTAAGCAGGTATCTGATTGTTGTTTCTGTGTCAAGTTCTATAGAAAAATAACTAAGCTAACCCTTGATTCTTACCTTGATGGTCTCAGACTCTGGTTTGTTATCTTGCTTTAAATGCTGCCTTAAATGCTCCAGGTTCTTTTGCTCTATTTTTCTTCCCAGGAGTGGTTCAACATTCAGGATGTTGATTAGAATATGATGCAGTAACTTAGAAAATAGACCTTTTTTTCTTTGGGTTACATTTTCCTAGTAAAGGAATTTCACTAAAGTCTTTTAAATCTGTTTAGATGGTATCTGTTGAAGAAGATGACCTTGCTGGTTTGGAAGATGTAAGCTCTGATGGGGAGGATGATAACTTTGAAGCTGAATTGAATGATGTTGATACTTCATCTGGAATGCAATCTGGGAGAAGGCCTTATAGAAAAAGAGCTCGTGGTATATTTTACTGGTCCTAAATTGGTGTTGACAAGTTGATGGCATGAAATAAATTATAAATCTTGTTTTTGATGTGACCATTTTTCCAATTTCTTTCAAATCTTTGTAGTGGATAGCGCAGAGCCAATTCCTTTAATGGAGGGCGAAGGAAAATCATTCAGAGTACTTGGTTTCAACCAGAGCCAGAGGGCTGTGTTTGTTCAGATATTGATGAGGTCAGCTCTTATGTTGTAATATTTTTGTCACTTTTCCCCTGCTCTCTAAGAGTATGTGCACACTGTGCATGCATGGACATGCATGTTATGTGGGTGAAGTTGCAAGTCTCAAAATATTGCTCGAGATAATTGTGGTGTGGGGTTGTGAAGCAGTTACGGGTTTTAAGTCCCAAGCCTTATAGGCTATAGCATTAGTTTGGTGTCTTTCACTTTGACTTTGACTTATTGTATGGTTGTTCTGCAGGTTTGGAGTTGGGGAATATGACTGGAAGGAGTTTACACCGCGGTTAAAACAGAAAACTTTTGAAGAAATAAGAGAGTATAATATGAACTTTACTTCTTAGTTGTTATTTCTTTTCTAGGTGTGCATAGATTAAAATGTTTTGAACATGTATGGTGGCATAGACAACCATTTTATAGTTAGTGACATTATGTGTTTAACTGTTTATTGTGCCTTAGATTGGAATGACACGATCTTTTTTAGGGTTGGTATACTACAAATGTGATGTTCTTTGAAGTCATGCTAACAACAAATAAGCTTTCTGCATATGTGATCATCTTTCATTTCCATGAAATACTTCCAGTATTATTACTCAGTCTTGATTTCATTCATTGCACAAGCTTTTGTCCAGTCTTTACTTTATTTGCTTTAATTTTTTGCTTGGTGCCCCAAAGTTACTTCTTTTTTTCTTCCAAATCAATGTTTCAATGAATTCTGTTTTGTTTGTTTCCATTTATCATATGTCTTATTCATCTGAGATTTTGTTTCCCGTCTTGTATTCAGCTATGGTACCCTTTTCTTGACTCACATCTCGGAAGACCTAACTGACTCACCAACATTTTCAGGTGATTTTTCCTTGCTGTATGGATTTCTTTTTACTTTCAAAATTTGGTTTAGACTTCATTGCCCTCTATATGTCATTTACAATAAATGACTTTGGTTGTAGATGGGGTACCAAAAGAAGGTCTTAGAATTCAAGATGTACTTGTTAGGCTCGCTACCCTGATGTTAATACGGGATAAGGTAAGTTTTCTATTAGGATTCCCATAATTCAATTGGTTTATGTTTCTTTTGGGTTGACTTTACACGGGTGCTTGTCCCTTGAGGTTTCAAATTTGTTTTTGGATTGGTGTTTTGGTCTTGCTTTAAAATAGGGGTTTGACTGCATTTGTTTACTTGGGATTTGTTCAAGTTTTTTACTGTTTATTGGAGGATAAAGCTAATTTGATTTCACTTCAGTCATGAACAAGTCTTTTGAGATACTTGTTCATGTCATATTTGGTTGGACAAAGATGCTTTTCTATCTTCTTGAAACATTTGGATTCTTAATTACTAAAGATATAATATCATTATGTGTTTGTCTAGTTGTTAATGTAATGAGATTGAGATATCAAGCTCTCTAACTTCCATTTATTATTGCAGTGAGGTGAAAATTGCAGTAGTCATTCTGGCCAAGTCCATACCTCCTCCTAATCTGTTTAGCAAGAAAAATTTTTGACTTTTTTTTTAGCACATTGTCTCTGGTCCTACCCTGTGTGTTTGGTTCTTGATTATGTTGCTTTTCAATCAGGCTCTCTTGCATGAGAATAAATTCCAAGGACATTTATTTCATCATGAACCCACTTTGCATGTCAACTTATATATTAAAATGAGAAACTCTAGCTTCACTTTTCATGTTTAAGATGTATATTTCTTATAGTTATTTTCATAATTTTTATGTAATTTCTTCGTTAACCTCTATACCTTTCTAGGACTTGATTTACTAATTATGTATATTTTGTTATATTGTTATTTTGAATGGTAGGTGAAGCATGCCTCAGAAAAGCCCAGCAATCGGCTTTTTACAGATGATATCATCTTGCGATACGCAGGGTTGAAGGGTGGAAAATTTTGGAAAGAGGAGCATGATTTAGTATTACTGCGTGCAGTTCTAAAGTATGAATCCCTTAAATTCTTGAACATACACTGTATTGTTGCAATTTTTCCTGATATTTGGTTTCTTTTTCATTGTTAATGTTAAAATTTTATTAAGTGCCAAGTGAGATAACTCGAAATAACAGCAAGTGCATATCATTTTATTAATGGCAAAACATTGTAGGCAGTTTTATGTAATATTTGAAGTACAGTGAGGCTGAAGCCTGGATGCCTTACATGGTGTTAAATTCTCTAACTGACCAAAGACCTGGTTGACTTTTGTGTATCATCTGTGCTTTGTTTTCATGATTGGCTTAGTTGAGCTTGTGGACTCTGCTATTGCAGTAACTATGGTTTTTTTAAAATTAGTTCAGGTTTGTTACAGGTGTAGCAGAAAAGTTACATAATACGCAATAAGCATGTTCTATTTGGGAAGTTCTGCATTCCATTCCAGCTCATTTTCAGTTGTTTTTTCTAACTTTTGTTTCTTAATCTTAAGACATGGATATGGGAGATGGCAAGCTATTGTTGATGATAAAGACTTGAGGATTCAGGAGCTCATTTGTCAAGAGTTGAATCTTCCCTTTATAAATCTACCTGTCCCAGGTCAAGCTGGACCTCAAGTACAAAATGGTGCTAATACAGCAAATGCAGGAGCAACTGGCAACCAGATTCAGGGAAATGATATGGGGAATGATGCAGGAGCTGATGTTGCCCCAGGGGCAGCAGGTTCTGGGAACCAAGCACTATATCAAGATTCTTCTATATTATATCATTATAGAGATATGCAGAGAAGACAGGTTGAATTTATTAAAAAAAGGGTGCTTCTTTTGGAAAAAGGGCTCAATGCAGAGTACCAGAAAGTATATTTTGTAAGTTCATTTGTTTCTTGCAATTGTTAAATGTTGGCTGATATTTTCTTTTGATTGGTACATGAACACTGGGTTAAAAAAAAAAAACAAAAAAACTACCTAGTTAGAATGTCTGAGATAAGCCATCTTGAGAAAAGTTAGTTTCTCATAGTATTTTTGGGGCTTACTGTGTTTCAATAAGAGGTGAAAGAATTATTTACAATTACTTACAATTGATCTCCAGGGTGATGTAAAGTCAAATGTGCTAATGAGTGAAGAGCCTGAGAGTGGACCAAAGGTTGTAGACACACCAGGTGCAAGTTCCTCAGATGTAGATCTCCAAGTGATTGATCAGTTACCTGAAGTAGAAGTAATTGGTATGTTCATCTTAAATATATATATTTATTATATTTTTGTTGAGAATAATGTCTGGTACTTCTGTTACTTGGGAAACTTGCTCATGGGTATATAGACAAGGCTGGTAATTGCACTGCAGAAAATGCAAGAATTATAAAATAAACTTTTAACCAATTTCAAGTAGAAGATAAAGTGGAAGATTTTCACTGAAATATTGTGGTAGTGTTGGCATCGTGTTTCTTTTTTTTTTTTTGGGTCATGTGTTTGCTCCTTTTTATTTGCTTTTTTTTTGGTGGACTGGGGAGGTTTGGTTGCATGGACAGAATGCAGATCTTTGTATACACTATGAGTTTCTGGTCTGGACTGCTATTATAGGCCAGACCTGGTTTATACAGCTAGTTTTGTATTTGATTTTGTTGTGGTGGTTACTAATATTATTATCCTTGTGCAGCTTCAGAGGAGATGGCAGCAACTGCTTGTGATGATGATGCGGATCGATCAAAGTTGGCTCAGCTTTACAATGAGGTATGCGGTTTCAACATTTAGGGTTAAGCAGACAGAATGCAATTTCAATGATATCGTGAAAGAAATTTATAAAAACAGAATGAAGAAAAGGATCAAGCATCATGCTGATTAACAGACTTCTTGTGGCTTCTGATTTTTGGGCAGATGTGTAAGTTAGTGGATGATAATGTTCATGAATCAGCTCAGACATGTCTCAAGTTGAAGAACTTCCAGCCATTGGAACAGATCAGTGGAGATATAACTCGGATTCTCTCTTCCCCAAAGTCTAATCCCCATTCTTCAGAGCAGCCTATAGTTCATATGGACACACCAGCGCAGGCTGACTCACAGAATACCATGCCAGGGACTACTTCAGTACCTCCCCAACAAAATGACAGCAAACCTGATATTGTGGCCGATACTGACAAGAAGGATTCTGGAGCAGAATCTGAATCAGAGAAAGCTGCTGTGGTGGCAGATGTTCTACTGGAGGACTCAGAAGAACAAGAACCGCTAAAGGATTGTGTTAAAGCAGAGGATTCAGATTCAGACCCCAGTTCAACTAAAGAAGGCACTAAATCATCAAATCTTTCTGCTTCTACAGATTTGCCCTAGATGGAGTCCCAATGGAATAATGCCAGTAGCAAAACTGATGCTGATGCCGAGGATGGGTGCACAGAGCATTCTGAAACAGGGTTCGTCATTTTAGACAATGAATGAACACAAATAATTTCTAGAGTATCAAAACATTGAATATTTTCCCTTTTAAGGGTTCAGTTTACGGTAAAAACAGGTACAAACTGGAGACTTTGAAAGCCATCATTAACTTTATAAAGTTGCGTTCATATCATATTTGAAGGGGGTGATTATCTTTTTCTCAATTTCCTATAATAATGGAAAATGATTAGAAGACAATTATTATTTACAAATTTTTCATATAACTTTTTACATGTCATTCAATGATTAGTTCATTTTACTCTATTGAAACTTGTGATGTTATATGTATTTATTCATTTAATGACATGTAAAAATTATAAAAAAAAAATTTCAAATTAGTTGTTTTTGTATAACCTCGTTATGGTAATTGTGCATTCCCATGATAATTAGAGTAAAAAATCACTTACGCGTTAGTGTTACTCTTATATGTATAAATTATCAAATAGTTAAAAATATTAGATGTGAGTCTATAACAGGAGCATGGTTTGAATTTGATAACATATCTTAGGAAGGTTCTTCAGGAATGATGTAAGAAATGAGGCGTAATGCCACATTGGAAGGTTCTAATTAACTTCTTTCCCCGAGACAGACAAATATATTAGAAAACGATACTTGATTCGTACAACCTAAGCGTCCCATACAAATTGAATTGGTATATATGACCAAATCTCCACCCTTCTTTCCTGCAGCAAATGGTGGCCTGTGTTTTTGCATTCCTTCAAAGTCTTGATCACTTTGAGTATATTAAATGATTCATACAAATCAAAGCACATATATTTGTTTATTTACCTGTCATTGATGGGGTTCCTTTCTTTCTTTTTGATCTTTCAAGTAAGCCAAAGAACAGTTAGTTCTTCAATTGTTTTCATCATCATCTTCTCCCAATTGCACTAACTTTATTTTTGGCTTGTTTTCTTTAATCTTGTGGATGGATTACACTGTAAGAATAATAAATTTGCATTTAGAGAAGCCAACAAAAAGACAATTGAGATAAATTATTATATGTAGAGAGGTTAAAGAGGCATCTATGTAACCTAGCAAGCTATACATTCTTTTGGCTCATGTGCATGATACATGTATAGATACTTGCCTAATAAGAATCAATTATTGCCTCTCTCCAAGTTTTTTTTGTAGAATGCAGGAAATAATTGATGTTACGGATTTACAAGTTAGGAATAATTTTTTTATTTAACTTTTAATATAGTTTTATTTTTTTTTATTTTTACCATAGAAATTTGAAGATAAAGGAACTCTTGTTTTCTTAAAAATTGATAGAGTTTCATTCCTATGACATTTTTACTAAAGTTTCAACTAGGCCAAATTAATAGGATTTAAAATATTTATTTAAAATATCAATAACCATATTATAATGCATGCCATGCATATTATATACATAATAGTTAGCATGTTCACATACACATGCATATCTTTGCTAGCTACTTTTGTTTCCTTTGTTATTTCTGTTAATTGTATTATATTATATGTGTAAGCAAAGCTGCAAGCACTCGGCAGAAAAGAATTCATTCCAGTGAGAGAGAAGAAGCAAAACAGTATAAACTAAAAGACACAGCCAAAAGGAGGATTGGTTCTCTTCGACAATAAAAACTAAACAAATGAAAGAAAAAAAAAAAAAAAGGAAAGAAGATAAAGGAAAGTAAAGTATATGGTGAAGAAAAGAGAGCCTGAAAATCAGGCAATTTGCTGGGAAAGTGGAGACAACAAGAGACAAGACTGGGCTTCCAATGCACGCATGTTTTGCAGCTAACAGCAATCTCTTAAGCCCCTTCTCCTCCTTTCCCCCCTTATGACATGCCAACCTGTTTTCCCTAACAAGCTTCTTCCTCCCACTTCTATTTGTTTCTCTAATCATCTATCCTTACTTTATTTATAAAATGAGAGAAGAGGGAAAACAAAACAGAGTTCTTATGTTATTCCCTTAGCCCATTTTGAGTGTTTGTTTCTTGAGAAACAAAAAGAATGTGGGGCAATATTTCCCCTGTTTCTCCATCAGTTATCACCATCTTCATGGGAATTAATTATTAGTTTAGAACAGACTTATATATTGTAAAATTTGTTAGCTCTAGTAGTGTCCAAGATAGACAAGAAAAAATGTCAAATATATATATGATGAAAGAAAACCTTAATCATTTATAGTTGTATATATATATCTAATATGGAATAAAAAACAACAAAATTTTGACAAGAAAGACAATCACATTCATTGTGCGGCTCTCATTTGCCAATGGTGATGGTAAAGCAATTCAACTATTGTTGAATTATCAAATTATCATTAGTTCGCTACATATCTAACATGGTGTAACTATATGGTATTTTTAACATTAAAAAAATTACATTTATATGTGACATGGATATAGCTCACATTGCCATTAAGAAACAACATGTTATGGTAAGCAATCCAAATGTTGTTGAGTTTACTAAATTGTCATTAACTCTTTACATAACTAAACTCTAAATGATGAGAGGCTGGCCCCATGATTGATATGTTACCATGGCATGGTATGCAAGTAGTAGTCGGTCACCGTTATTTCTTCTTCTTTCCAGTGCGAGCCAGATAATACAGTCGGTAGCTTACCTGAGTTCTTTTCATACATAGAAACAAATATGGTATCATGCAGAATCACTAAGTAATAAAAAGAAGAACCAAATATGCCATTAATTAAATCTATAAAATAGACATAGCTTAGCTATAGCTCCTAGGAACAATCTACGCTTCTTCTCTTTATAATGCACAAACTACAAACCCTAACTGATCAAACCAATTAAGCAACAATCATGGCTGAAAAACATGATCAGAATTCCCCAACAGTTCATGTAACCAAGACAGTTTCTGTGTTTCCAAAACCTCTGCACCCAGACAAAATTCTTAAGCTGTCCAATTTGGACAGGCAGTGTCCAATGCTCATGTACTTGGTTTTCTTTTACAAAGCTTCTAGTTTTTACAATAACTTGTCTGTTGGGTCTGTTTTTAGTGGCTTGAAATCTGGTCTGGAAGAAACCTTGTCGGATTGGTATCCGGCCGCGGGGAGGCTGAGGTTAAATCCAGATGATGGGAAACTGGATCTCTGGTGCAACAACAAAGGTGCAGTTGTGGTGGAGGCTACTACAAATGTTAAGCTTTCTGAGCTTGGAGATCTTTCCCAATATAATGAATTCTTTGAAAAGCTAGTTTTCAAGCCTGTTTTTAATGGGGATTTCTCTGAAATTCCTCTGGTTGTTGCTCAGGTAATAACATCATCATTTCCCTGCACCTTCAATACAATTTTTCAAATGATATTTAAGGGAACAGAAATCATGTTTCTCAGTTTTGTCAATCTCTTTAACCGACAGCTAACAAAGGTTTTGTTGAAAATCATTATGTCCTGTCCTGACAATTTTTTATTTCATTTCTCTGACACAACCCTGCGTTAGGGTTTCTTCAAAGATTAGGATGACCTTCAACAAGGTAGAAAGCAGAACTTATTATCAACCTGACCAACACCCTATGGGACATTTCCCTCTTTTTTTTTTTTTTCTTTTTTTTTTTTTAAGATTCTTGACAGTTTTATTTTATTTTCTCTCTGTCGTGAACCCTCTTTAGGGTTACAGTCTGTGTCCATGTTCTTACCCTCTTTAGGGTTACAGTCTGTCTCCATGTTCTTTCTTTCCAAGTTTTACAATATTTTAGGGTTTCTTTCCGTGATCATCTTTCCCAGTTGCTTCCCCTTTCTCTTTAACTAATTAATAGCAGACTTCAAATTCCATGATGTTTGTTTTAAAATTATTAATTAACTCTGACCAGAAGTCCTCTTTAGGGTTTGTGTTTATCTCTATGTTTTTCTCTTTCTCACTTAAACTTTTGGTTTCCAATCTTTCAACTGGATGTAGGTGACAAGATTTGGTTGTGGAGGCTATTCAATTGGAATCGGAGAGAGCCACTCCTTGTTTGATGGACCAGCAACCTATGATTTTCTTCGTGCATGGGCTTCAAATTCTGCTATTCTCAAAGAAAAGAGAAGCCCTAATCAACAAAGACCTGTGCACGAGAGAGGGAGATTGTTGGTGACTAATTTCCATTCCCAAAAGGGAATTCCAAGCTTGCCTAGCAGTGCCAACTTGAGGGTGGGGACGGCTGCCGCCGTTGATCATCTGTATCAGTTGATAAATCAGGCTGTTAGCGCTGCTGCAAAGCTTGGAGCACCAAGGAACATTCATGAGGTCGGAAACTCAAATTTGGTCCTCAAGACCTTTAACCTCAGTGGTGCAATGATAGAGAAGTTGAAGAGCAAAGCTTTTGGGGAGAGGAGAGGTAGCTTTTCTTGTTCTTACTTTGAGTTGGTTGCAACTCACCTATGGAAGGTAAATTTCTTATATTCAAAGAGCCACATATATCAAGAGGTTAATTAAGTTTGCTTATATATTGGAATTAATGTAGACATATAATAATCACTAGCTAGGGTGTATATATACATAAAAAAAAACCGTTTCTTGCAATGATTTCATCACATGCACGAGAAATTTATAAGGTCAACAATATGAATGTAACAAATCTTGTTATGAAATGTTGAGTTTCAATTTCATCTAGAATTTTCAAATTACATAAATAATGTAAAACAGTAGGATATAACTACTTTTGTGCATCGATCTACTTGAGCAAAGAGAGTTCCATGTTCCTTGTGTTTAAATAATGGAGAAAAGTAAGAATTAAAATGTTTTGTCATTTTTAAATATTAAGATTAACTTTGAAATTGTTCAAATATTTTTAATAAATATTTTTTATGTTTTAATTCATTGTAAATATTTAAGTCTTTTAATTTCATTATTATTCCTTGCATTTAATTTTAATTATTAGCATATCTTGATTTTGTGTAATTTCATGATTTTTTATAATCTCTTTAACTATGAAAATAACATTATTTCTGCACAATAAGTTTATTTTGCCCCAAGAAATTAAATTAAGGTTAATTACATATGGATGCTACAAATTTTGATGTGGAAACATATATTTAAGTTCAGAAAATCTTTTGGAGTTCCAAGATTTACAATAACCTTTTTGGGGATATAACTATTTTGCAAAATCACACATGAACACAAATTTAATTTAATTACTTAAGGCTATGTTTTTCTTTTTATAATACATACTGGATTTCAAACAGTTAGCTGTTTAGCAATTGCCAGAGCATTTGAACTTTAACCTTAATCTCAAATTAAGGTTTTATAACTAGTATTAACTTGGCTCAGTTATTTTGTTGTGCAACCTTCAAAGTTAAAACAAATCAATTTCTTCAGGCAAGAACCAAGGCACTAGGGCTGCAGAATGGAACAGTGGTATGCTTGCAGTTTGCAGTGGACATAAGGAACAAGGTGGTGCCGCCACTGCCACAAGCCTTCAGCGGCAATGCTTATGTGCTCGCCTCTGTTGCATTAACAGCCAAAGAACTGGAAGAAGGAAGCCATGCTACCATCATTGAAAAGATTAAGGAAGCCAAGAACTCCATCGACAACAACTATGTCAATGCATACATCCAAGCACTGGATGGATCACAGGGCAGTCTCCCTCCATTGAAGGAACTAACCATGGTTTCGGACTGGACAAGAATGCCATTCCACAAGCTTGATTTTCTTCGTGGAGAAGCAGCCTATGCATCTCCCCTGGTTACTCCAGTGCCTCTGGCTGCATATTTTATGCAGAATCCAATCGATCCAAGAGGCATTGATGTCAGAATTGGGTTGTTTCCAGGAATCTTGAATGCCTTTTCTCACTTTTTCCTCACAAATATGCAATAAATTTCCTTACCCAGGAAAAAGGAAAATAAGAAATGGATGAATGTCAAACATATATAATCTATGTCTTTGGGGTTAGGATGTGTGAAGTATAAGATATGTGAAAGATAAAAAAGAAGAAATAAATGAATGTATAACATAAATCATCCATGTTTGGGTGGGGAGGATATCGATGTGTTAAGTATTATATATGTGAGAAAAATTTATCATTAGGAAATGATGAATTTTCTGATAAATGTTTTCAAATTTTCATGCTGAATTGCTGAAGAAATTTGACTCTGCTAATGTTTTGTTTCTTTCCCATGAGACAAAATTGAACCTAACTGATCACGTTCGTTGGGTTTTGCTCTCTTTGGTCAAATAAAGCTCCTTTTGGATGTGGGGTCACATAAGCATCTGAACCTAATCTTCATACAAAAAAAGGAAAAAAAGAGAATCTGTACGATGCAAAGTAAAAAACATAATTAACTCCATAATGCATAGATGTGGCCCTAAACAATCAATATTTTTATTCAATATAGAAGATGGCTTAGCCAGACAGGCTCCTAGAAAAGATTGTTTTGCCCAATAAACTAGACTACATAAACTAACCCTTTTAAATATTTTAAAGGGTAACTGTAGAGTAGCAAAAATATGCTCGATAATGGCAGCCATTACTCAAGCCTAGCTAGCTATATATATTCCTATCTATGTAGATCTTCCTGAAGTTTGTAGCTGCAGACATGTTATCATATGCACGTCTCGAAGGAACCAGGATTGCTTCCAAAATTGCCTTCTAAAGATTTCACTTGTTCCTGCATAGATGAAGACTTTTCAGAATGGTAGTTGAAGATAAAAGAAACAGGGTAGGTGAATGCAAAAACTAACAGTTTAAGATCTGCATGATGCAGTGAACTACTTCCAGTATTATTCGAATATTTAGAAAAAAAAAAAAATCAAAAAGAGACAAAAATCAGATAAGTGGCATAAAAATCCTGAGTTGATGCACAAGAAATGTAGATATATGTAGGAGTTTTAGAAACCAATACATGAAGAAGTCCATATCTTTGGATAAAATATCTAAGAGCAATATAGCATCACAAATGAATGTGGATAGTCCCCAAAGAACCAAGTCTTTTTAATATTGTAACCCCAACTTTCATCCACATGAAAAGTCAAAAGTAGATATAATCAATCCCTTTACGCAATCTTCAGTTAAACAGAGAGTACCATTATCACACAAGACTAGGGTATCGTAGGCAAAAAGAGTGCAGCATTTGAAATTTTCTAGCATCTCGAAGGATGCCAAATAAGGAATAATGCAATGTAAGAAGCCTTCTATGATGTTGAACAATTTATGGGAAGGAACAGTTCTAGGCTTCAAATCTCACAAAATATGGAAAAGACTGGATTTGGCCAGCTGATTCTTTAACTCCAACGTTGAAACTATGGATTAAGCAAAGATATCTACAAAGAAGAAAAATTGAATATGGTAATAAAGACACATCACTACAAACTTATTTGACAACAAGATTATTTAATAATTACCTGATTCACCATTGCACCTGCCACGTCTTCCAAAGAACCAACAATATTTGAAATGTATCTGCTCTGCGGCTTCTGATGCCCTATGAGATGCCCTGCCTTCATATTAACCGATGTTTGCATACCTGGATTATCAGCCACATTACACTTCATGGGTAAGGGATCAACAAAATTTGATTGTCCAATTGCCCCTAGGTTCATGTTTCTGTGGAAAATTGTGTTACTTGGATTCGAGCAATGGTCTAATGAACCCATAGAACCATCTATAGGAAAGGAAGAGCTCATTGTGCTACATTTTAGAGTTGAGTAGTAAGGGCCATCCTGTCTGTAGGCACCCCATTCTTGCATAACATTTTTAATTATCTGCCCATTGTTACTGCTGATTGCTACCCCTTGGCCTTGTAAATCTGTTTTTGAACCTTGTGACTGATTAGGGGGTGGAGACATGGAAGAAAATTTTGACATATTTCCATTTTGAAAGGTTGTTGTAGAAACACTGTCACTGAGACCGAGGTTACCAGGAAGCAAGTTGGTCTGCTGAAAACAATCATTCAATGCAAAATAATTTGGTTGGACATCAGATGACAGAACAGCACTCAACCAGTCGTCACTACATTTACCAAAATCTGGTAAATGGGAAGATGATCCAGAATTTAAGGAGGCCATTGTCTCTGAAGATTGGTTTCCAAATATTTTCTCCTCTTTGGCCACTTGAGGACGTCCTTCCAACATTAAGGGGTCGTTCGTAACACCAAGAAGCAGATTATTTGAGCATCCAGTTAATTTTGCATCTTGGAAACTACTGGAGATGGGGCAAACAGTTGTATTATCAGCAGCAGTAGGGAGCTCTTCAACGTGGTTAACAGACTTACTACTGGACATTGGAATCCCTTGAAGTATGCTGCCATTATAGTTTCCAGGACCAGGAATCATGACCGGATGGAACCTGTTCTGGTTATTGCTAATGTTGCCAGAGTTGTTTGCTTGACCCAATTGAATCACTCCTGAGGATGGGAGGCCATGCATACCCAGCCCAGCAGGTGTGTTCAATCTTCCAAGCATACCCCTAGGTTGGAAAGATCTAAATGCTGCATTGTGAAACTGATTGGATCCTGACAAAGTATGGAAATTCCCAAGTCCATTCAGATTCTGAAAGTTTAGAGAACCCATTCGCATATATGAAGGATCTGCACCTGCTAAGGCTGCCGCCAGATTAGATTGCTGGTTAGCCTCAGAGCTAATCTTTTTAAGGTAAAGCCTGTACTTCTGGAATCATAAAGAAACACAGTTAACATCCAGGTTATCACTATAAGTCTATCAGATAATAATTATGGCATGAAAGCGAAGAATTATAATACCTGAAGATGGCTTGCCACATTTTCTCTTGT
>BPVZ01000020.1:676905-695262 GCA_020521535.1 Rubroshorea leprosula
TACTTGTTCAAAAAAAAAAAAAAAAAAAAAAAAAAAAAAAAAAAAAAGGGAAGAAAGAATCATGGAAGAAAAAGGTAAGCTAAAGAACAAATGGGGATGCTATTAACATAATTTTTTATTACAGCACTAAAAGAGTATATGTATAGTGATTTTCAAAAACAATTAAATAAAAATAATATTAATTATAAAATCACACACATTATATTATAAAAATTATTATATGAAAAATATTAAAGGCCTATCATTTTCGAATAAGATATGGACCATGGTATAGAGATAAAAGGCAACATGGCAATGTCATAATAGTGAGAGGGCAGAGCAAAATCCAAGTATATTATGGACTTGAGTGATCAGTAGTTGAACAGGAAGGGTCATTTTGTCCACTTATAAATAGATATTTGATGTTGAAATGATGGTTGCTTAGGTTATGAAATGAAACTCGCAAAGCGAGACAGAGAGATCTCATAAAGAGATCCGGTTCATTCTGATTAGACAAGTAATTTGTACATGAAACGAAGTGGGGTTGTTTGTAATGCATAAGCCAGTGCTATAGTAAAATGCCCCATTTTCTTTTCTGTCAAACCTAACCATATGTGGGGTTAGATTGGATGAAAATTAAAGTTTAAAAGGGACATATGCATGAGATAATAATTATATAAGCAGAAAGCAAAAGCCTAAGATTATGCTTATCTCAAGGGTTAATCTTTGGGGATTTCTTCATGTTAAACTAATGATGCTACATAAGACGGCACTTTCATACCATGATAACTCCACGACAGCTTCACCATTTCTTTGCCGGCCATGTGTCACCGTCCCTACCATTTACAGTTTAAACGCACGAACTACATGAGAAGCTGATATGTAAGATAAATCCCAAGTCCCCTTAACATGTGAGAAAAAAAATGCATTTCTTTTCATATAAAAGAGTCATACAATTGCATATGAATCTTCTCCAAAACCAAGAAACAGATAACTATTATCAGCTGAAGCCGACTAACTCTGTTAAGATATGTTCAAAATCATAAACGAAAGAAGAAAGTTTGATAATAGAGCCAACATGAAACATTCATGATTCAAATAGAGAAGTGTTTTAATCTTACATTTCATTTAAAGTGGGGAAAGTTCCTGACTGCAGATGACCCTCTGTGGTTCATAGCCTGGCCCGCATCTTTGCATTTCCAACCCTGCAGTTCGGTGGCAGCAAAATATCAGAAATTATGAAGGAACCGTAAATTAGATTCACCCACCAAATTTTAGTTACCATTGATATTATAAGGGATCCCTACTTCTTTGACATTACATTAAAATTTTTGTTGTGTCTAATAAATTGAACATTTTCTGATATCATAAGGGATCCCTACCACTAAGACATTACCTTACAATTTTTGTCATGTCTAATAAATTGAACATTTCCTATTTCAAGTAGTACTGTTTAGTGAGTTCAAGAATAGCACAAAAAGTGGAGCAGAACATTAAGGGAAAAAAAAAAAAGGTAAAGCCCCACAAAAGGTTAGAGGGCACACGCTCAAAGTAACTGGGGACATGGTGCCTCTGGTTGAAGAAGTTGGATTGAGTCGTCTACCTCCCAAGGTCAGTTCTGTCTCCCCATGATTGGGGCACTTTTGACACTTTTGCCACTTCAAGCAAAATAACCTCTACCTGGTTTTTGCAAGGAGAAAGAGTACTTTATGCTCATTTAGTACTCAAAATTATTCATCTCTGGAATATCAAATGGGAAGGATATGTTAATGAAGCAGTCAAACCAGAAATGATGTATTCATAAAATAAGATATGTGCTGGTCCGATGATGGATAAACTTGGGGATTTAGTGTCGTTCCAATTAATGTCCAAGTGTATTACAAAATACATCTACCATTTTTTTTCTAAAGAAAGAAGTACTGTAGGTGTATTTAGTTTCCTCCCATATATAGCATAAAGCTTTTCTCCCCATCAAAAGTATCTCAAACTTCCTTTCTATCAACAAACATTTCATCATCTACCAACAGAGGAAAGGTTCCAAAGTTTTCTTTCTCCCCCATGGAAACACTGGGGAAAGACAAAAGTTCCCTTGACAACTCATGCGTCATTTCTACTCTAGAGGCACCTCCATGCCCAGGTACACCACTGCAGATGGCAAACGATAAGAAACGAGAACTAGTTATTCTAGAGGAAGAAATGGAAGATCAAGAAGAAGCAAAGCCTACTCTCCTACTAGATCTGAAGCTAAATACAAGTGATTTCAATCAAGGGTTCAATCAAGAACTCAATCTTATTGATTACTTCAAAAAAGGTTCATCTCAAACTACACCAGAAACTCCACCTACAGATGCCGAACTGCGTGTTTTCTCATGCAACTATTGCCAGAGAAAATTCTATAGTTCACAAGCCCTTGGTGGGCACCAAAATGCCCACAAGAGAGAGAGGAGTCTGGCAAAAAGTGGACAAAGAGTAGCAGCACATATGGCAGCCTCGGTCAGCGCTTTTGGGCACCCATATTTTCACCACAATCATTACTCTAGCATGGCTTCTCTTCCACTACATAGCGCATATGGCAGATCTCTAGGAATCCAGCTGCACTCAGTTATCCATGAGCCTTCTCACATTTCTTCTCCTGGTTATAGAAATGTGTACGGACAACAAGGCTGGTCTAGGCCTCCTATGGACCAACAACCAACAATAGGGAGGCTAACGATGGAGAATCACCGTGCAAACGCCACAGGACCATCATCTTGGGCTGCTGTTGGGAGGCTCAACGTAGGGAGGACCCTGATGATTTCTCCCACCAATGACACAATGGAAAATTCTTGGTGGGGAGGTGGTGGTAGTTTGAGGCATACCCCAGAAGAGATACAGAAGGTTGACCTATCCCTGAAGCTATAAGTGTTATTATTTCTTTATTGAAGCATAATTGTAATTTTTTCCCTGATATGGATTTTGTTTACTCTTTCTTAATTTGGCAGCTATTTATGTATATTGGATTAGGAAATAATCTGGAGTTCTTGTGTGAGGTTTATGTGGGTCTTAGGGAGGATTTCCATCCATTTAGGATAAGAGGAGCCAGAGACGGTGGGAAGGTTTTAGAGCCCCTAAATTAAGTTTGGATTTTTCTCCAAGGTTTAATTTCCCACTTAACACCAACTTAGACTCTAAATTTTCAGGAATTGAGAACATAATGTCTAGTTGGTCATTGACCTAAGCCTTAAACCTTTCAAAATGTCAGCATCTTTATAACCAGTAAATGCAGGTGTTGCTGGCCTTTAGCATATGAGAGTTGGATGCCCTTTGCATCAATCCAAAACCTGGAATAAAACTTTGTAGAAAGGCCTCACTTCAAGTTTCCACTCATTTTGGTGACACAATGATAATTTTCTGATTATTTGGATGAGAAACTTGGCAATGATATGTTCACTTTTCTTAGTTCCTCCTTTGTACAGCTCTAAGCATCAACTTCTTGCACCATGATCCACTGCCTCTATTTCATATTTACGGTTCTAAAATTATGAGCATTTTACTTCATCAAGATTTATCTATTAAGAATTCATTCAGTGAACATCAAGAGAGTTGTAAAAGACAATGAGGTGGATTTAAATTCTAATAAGAAAATCCAATAGAAGATCTTGCAACAATGACATTTTATTCAAAGAATTTAGGAAATCTCACATTATTCACATGAAGCTTTTCGTTCCAATAAATCCCATGCAAGAAACGTCAGGAGGCCCCAAGCGACCCAATAGCTTTCAAGGCTTCCTAGAATTTCTTTGACCTGTTATATCAACATTATAAATAAGTAATGAATTAGAAGTTGAGTAACCTTATGAACTTAAATTCACCCACTGCATAGAGCTCATATAAGCAATAAACAACACAATTACATTTTTACTGATAGGGAATATGCTTTTGTCTTGTATTGAGGATCCCATGTCATTTTCACCAATTTACCCCCCGAATCTAGGAAGATCTGACTTTATGCTAATATAATAACTTATCGCATAGTTCTATCACTAAATTCATTAATAGATTTCAGTGATCAAAGGAAGTTAACAGGGCCGGTACTTAAAAATATGATATTTATAATGTCTCCTTGATTTAAAAATGAGGGAAATGGTAATACCGTAATGTATAGCGAGAATGAAGAGGATAGGTACGTCCTTTCGAACCATAACTCCAAGAAAAAACAACTTAGGTACTTGGAAAGTCCAGCTTCTGTCTACAAAAGATCTAAATGAAGACGAGAAGCAACAGTTTCTGCACCGGTCAGATGAGACCTTCAGGAAACTGTTTCCAAGAAAGAACATAAATAAACTCCTCAAGGCCTTATCCTTAATACAGCACTCATCATAACTAAATTTAATTTAAATACAGAATTTCTAATTATGAAAAATTTGACAACATTATTTTACTAAATGAAAACTGGTTCTTTCTAAGTTGATCAGTTTAGTCTTATCTGAAACACGATACACTTTACAATCAAGGCAATAAGTTCCCAAACCTAAACAAGCAACAATTACTAAAACAGCAAGACAAAGAAAAAGAAAAGCTATGTAGAATCAGTCATCATCACTTAAAGAGGTCATTAAAGCAAAAGAGGCAGTTTTATTAATCCAAAAGAAAGTATAAATTATTCTGAAATAATGGAATACAAAACAAATTATTAAAATAGACAAGAAAAAGAAATCACAAGATATCAAAATGCTGAATCATTACCAGCTAGAAAGCATGTTCTGATCAGAAAAGGAATAAGGCATGATTTACAGTGACATTAACTAAAATACAAAAATAAAAATCTTAACAGACTGCACATAGATAATCTACAATTTAGCTAAAGCCGCAGCTTCAATAAAAAAAATTAAAATAATGGGTTCAGTGAAAATACTTTAAAGGGCCTACGATCTAATGTTTAGGCCAAGTTTCACATCCAATTAAAACTGCTCAGTGCTTGACAAGACACGCGTTGACTAAGCTTTGCTCATTTCCTTACGACTCAGCAAGATGACTTTATTTACTATTTATACTCCAGAAAAAACTGGAGGAAGTACCCCATGCAACATACAAACCTGAAGAGGATTAACCTAATTTTGGTAAAAATGAGATAAATTATGCAAAACCTTTCCAAGGAAATAAACATATAGCTTGCAATCAAATGCAAACTGCTTGAAGTTTGCTACTAGCTGTATTCTGATATCTTGCAACTAGTTCTTCAAATTCCATACAGGACATAAAGCACTTTTTATCAGAATTTTAGTTGATAAGATAATTATAGAACAAATAACATGAAAAGAAAGAAAACAACATAATAAAGCAGATGATTCATGAAATGGATTTCATACAGAAATAAGATATAATCTACCAAATGCCACCTCAAACCAATATGGATTCTATAAGCCATGATCATGTCAAACCTATGGCCATACATATAGGCTATGCCAAACCACTCTTTGTGGAACTACCTTTGTCCAAATTCTAATACAGCTTCATAAAAGACCTACTAAATACAGAAGAACCTGCAATCGACAATATGCTTTCTTTGAGGCACATCAATATAAGATATTCTTAACATGTTGACAAATTCATTTAAAGGTAAATGTGTAGTCTAGATTCAAAAATCACTTGGCTCATGAGCCACACAAAATAACAAATCGAATTCATATACAGAATGCCTTGTTTTTAATATCAACCAATTCCTTGTTTCTAAATATTCAATAATTTGTGATGACATCATATCTTCAAAATATAATCCTCTAATTTAACATGCATACAAATTAATCATTCATTTAACAGAAGTATACATATACAGAAAGACAAACAACATATCCAGGTAGAAATTCCAATCTACATGAAACACGTCATTTTCTCTATCCAGTCTCCACCACATCCATAATTTTGTTTGTTTGTACCTGCAGTGGTAAGTAATGACCTTAATATTCATTGTGGCCATATTTCTTCCATTGTCCTAGCAGTCTGCCTCTTGGTTGTGCTCTGCATACCAAACTAGCTCACTGTGAACATCAAAATTATGGGTTAACATACCAAATAAGCTTAGTAGAATATTCTTTCTTTTAAGCCTTGTCAAAACAAAACAGCAAGCCATCCTACTTTCTTCCTACAGAGTTTGGGCAAGGAAGTAGATAAGCCTCATTCAGGGGGAAAAAAGGTGCTAGATAAAGGAGTCTAAAAATTTAAATTTGATTCCTTCCTGTTCAGTCCAAAAACTTCTAATTATTACATCTCATATATGTTACATATCAGATTATACCCTTTTTTTTTTTTTAATGAAGATTCTACAAAATTTGAAATTGAATAAGATTACAAATGGAAGATCTTCCAATTAAGAGAAGCAAAATACAGCATCGTTCTATGCCAGAAGCATCCATGGAGACAGCAATCTTATATCAAACAGTGCAATGACAAGCCTGACATTAGTTAGATACTTAGCATATATAGAGCCTTTAAGATATAAAACACTCCATGTCACCAGAGATTTTGCCATAGAGATTACCTTCATAATTCAACAGCTTTATTAATGAATGTTAGCATTGAAGGCCATCACGTCATGCATTCAGACAGGCATCAAGTTGGATATTATAGGGGATACATGATCCATATAGAGAAAAATCATTCTTGAGAAGCATAACAATGACCATCCATCTCAGAGGAAAATATCTCTAAATTAACAAAATCCTAAGTTAAAAAATATATACATCAAGTCATCAACTATTTTTCCACACAGGATTTGACAGTACTCAACCAATTGATAAATTCAATTCTATCACTGTTCGTCATATACTCATGTAAGAAAACAGAGAGCTCATTGTTTACCCCCCTTGCTTCTAAGTATTCACGAAGTGTCTTCTGAAGCTTCATGTTCAAATTCCTGAAGACAACAAACATATACATCCAACCAAATTCACCACCGACCCTGAAACTGCTAAAAGCCAGAACAAAGATCTTGAGAGAGAAAAAAAATGCCTCAAACGCTTAAAAAAACTCAGATTAATGTCCCAATGGGAAAACATAGATATAACCAAACCTATATAATACTGATTTTGACACCTTCCAGAAAGCAGGCAAATAATATATTGGGAAAACACACGAACAGCCATACCTGAAATCACGTCCCATGTAAGGTCCAGCTATCATCTTTTCACGCCTGAGCAAGTAAACTTTCTAAATTTCCAAAGAGTTAGGCCATGCTGAGCACCAAAACTCCAATTCATCGTGATCCTGTCCCTTGGAAATATCAACCAACAAGCTAATGTGGAGATGCACATCTTCCCCGGTGTCATCTTCTCCAGGTTTAGGAACAAACGCTCAACCGTCAAACATAGTAACGTCAATTTTAATACCTTCATTGTCTCCATATTTCCCCTTCATTGTTGTATACTGCTCTCCCGACTGATTTTGTGCAGTAAACGTGTTGAGCTTGGTAGCCGGCTATACAATCAGAAGGAAATGATTGAAATAAAAAATATCAAGCAAAAGAAAAGCAGAATCTCTTTCTCTAATCTAAGATCTCGAGTGTAAAAGACCTCTTTATAGTCCTCTTATCTCATTTTCCCGGGAAACAAACAAAGGCGGAACCATTGTCAATTTCTCATCACAGAAATCAAAGTAGAGAAGAAGCTGACAACGAGCAGTATCTGTCGTACCTGATGCGGAGGAGCATACTCCAATTGGTACTGGATTTCGTTCCGGAGGATTCTGAGAATGTTAGCTTCGAGAGGCGATTTGGAAATAACTTCAGTAGCATAAGGGTCTGGAGTGAACTAACGAGGCGACGGCCGGTGGTCGGAAACCGCCGTGCATCAAGCTTTTCGGAGAAGCAGAGAGAATTATTGTTTGCGCTGTTCGAATCATGCCAGCCATTTTCGCGCGCTTCAATTTGTAGTTTCGGTTTGGGGAATTTTTTCAAGTTTTGGTGGTTACTGAGTAGGGTTCACCGACTGCGGATTTTGCGGAATTATCGGGTAAACTGACCGGAGGAGGCTTGACTCTAGGTCCTGGGCCGGGTTGGGCAGGTCATGTTTGAGCCTATCATCTGTTTGCTCCAGCCCAAAATCATTTCTTGTAATCCAATGGGCCAGAAGTCAAGCACCCATCAGTTTCGATAGGACAGCCCGAACTAAGGTTTAGCCCAAAAAAATAAAAACCCTGTTTGATTTAATTGTCATTAATAATTGATAATTGATAAAATAATTATTATTAGTTTAAAATTAATTTATAAGTTGATTTTCCAAACATTCTAACTTCATGTTTAAGGAAAAAAATATATATATAAGTTGATAAAATCAACCAAACTAAGTATCCACTAATATTCTTTAACTATAAAACAATGATTTAGAGTTTTTTTTTTATTATGATTATTTGGAGTTAACAAATAAAGTTAAATACCTAACTTCTGTTGTGCATAAAAATATGTATTTAAAAGACAATGCTGTTTATGGCTCGTTTCATAGATTTTGTCACATTTTCATTTTATTGATGAAAATTCATGGGAAACAATAATACAATAGAAGGAATTGCTAGCATTTTTTGGGCCAGCCCCTCTTTTAAATACTATTTGCTTAGGTGTTAAAGAAAGAAAAGACATCATTTTGCTTGTTTCCTGGCATATTCCTCCTTTTCCTTTCCCTACGGCTAAAGCTATTACTTTTGGCACGAACAGAACAACTTTTTAAACGGTCTAGCAAGCACTCATGAGTCAAGGAACAAATTTTATTTTATTTTATTATTTTAAAAAAAATTATTATATCATTCAAATTATATTATATTTTATAACAAAAATTTTTAAATAAAAAATAAATTACTTAATATTAAAAAGTTCTTTGCATTTAAAGAGTCATATTATTCATTAAATTACAAAACAATATACTCTTATTTTGTAAACAACTTCTTTTGCAATCATGCTATAAACTAAAATAAAATATTTTTTAAAAATTACTTATAAAAAAATTAATTTTAAAGTGTACAAAGATTAATTAGGAAACTTTTCCACCATCAATACCAAAAGAAGAAAAAAATCATAACAAATAAATAAACAATGGCAGTTTCAGTAATTTCGGAAAACTTTTAAGGACATATTTGTCAACTAAAAAGATAATTTAAATTAATTTATCGTTTACAATACAAAATCATGAAAAAGTGAACCTAGCGAGGATAACCGACACAGTGCGTTAACTTTCGGCTTCCGGTGAACCTAAGCAAGTAAAGAAAAAGGTTTCTTTAATTTTCCCCATAAATCAGGCATTAAATTTTCAGAAAAACAAAGAATGATCTTGGATTTCCCACCCTGTCCCTGAAAATTCCCTTGATTTGCGAATACGCCACGTCCAAATCCCTCTTGCTCACTCGATCTGGGTATTTCAGTTCCTAGAAGCAAGAAAACGGAAAAAGGAGGAGAGGGAAGGGTTAGAAAATGTTTTGCAGAATGGTATTGGTGCCCCGGAAGAAGAAGGTCGGGGCAGTTCCGGTTTACTTGAATGTTTATGACTTGACTCCTATTAATGGGTATGCCTATTGGTTTGGACTTGGGATCTATCATTCTGGGGTTCAAGGTACGTTTTTTATTTTTAAAATTTTTGTTCCTGTGCTATTTTCTTTTCAATATGTTCTGTGGAAGCTGTTTATTTGGAAATTGTTTGGTTTCTGAGAAAGTAAATTGAAAGGAGAGAGAGAAAAAGAAGTGGGTTTTCAAGAAAAAGTATGTGTTTTGATCTGCTGGGAGGTTCTGAGTTTGATTCTTAAATTTCCATCTGTTTCCTTCTGTATTTGTCTGCAATACTTGAATGGACAGATGAAGTTGATGTTTGGTTAATGGGAAAGGAGTGGGTAGATGTTTGAATTTTCTGTTTTGGGATCCAGAATCAAAAAAATGAAGGAATTTTACTGCTTTCTGCACTTGCCTGTTCTCCTTTTGTTTATGCATGGCATAAGAAAAAGGAGTAGTTTTAGCTTTCTCAGATATGCCTTGTTCTGGCATCTTGAGAAAATAAACCTCTTTGCTCAGAGGTGATCAATTTTGTGACTGAAGTAGTAGTTAAGTTAGCTGAATTTTTATAGTCATTTAGACCTTGAACTAGATTCTCAGGGAAAAACGATTCTTTGCATGTTTTTCATCATCTAAAATGAGGGTAAGGTCCTCAAAAGAACTGGTTTTTAGCAATAGAGATGATGTTAGTCTATTTTTTACCTTATATTGGGTTTTGAGTTTCTTCCTTGTTTGATTCTGCTGTAGTTCATGGTGTTGAATACGGTTTTGGAGCTCACGAGCATGCAACCACTGGGGTTTTTGAAGTGGAGCCTAGGCAGTGTCCAGGTTTCAGATTTAGGAAATCCATTTTGATTGGAAGAACAGACTTAGATCAAAGAGAAGTTCGTTCCTTTATGGAGCAACTAGCTGAAGAATACTCTGGAAATACATACCATCTTATCACCAGGAACTGCAACCATTTCTGCAATGACGTGTGTCTGAAACTGACCGAGAAGCCCATTCCACGCTGGGTCAATCGCCTTGCAAGATTAGGTAAGAGCTCAATGACCAAATACCTGTCATTAGTAATCTTTTTCTACCATTTCAATTTGAGGGTCTCTAAGTTGTTTATAAGATTGAGAAATAGTATTGCACTTGGTGTTCATTGCTTCAGCATACTATTATTCCCTACATAAGAAATGGTCATAAAACAATGCACCGCAATATCTTTTGAAACTAGGAGAGGGCTAAAAGCAGAAGACTAAGAAATAAAACTTATGAAAGTTGTGATTTGAAGAAGCTTTATGAATTAATTGTGCTACATTCCAAATCCTTCATACTATAAACAACCATTCAGCAAGCCATGCTGTGATGGTGCTGTGTGTTGCATGCTGCTGAAGGAGCACTGTTTCAGCAACATTTTTTGTTGCAACTTTTTGCCACCTGGGGAAGCAGTGCCTGCCTTTTAGTAAGAATGAAACGAACCATTGATAGGTTCTAACAGTCACCTCCATGGCTTCACGGATGCACTATAGCATCTTCCACTAGTACTAATAGGCTCTCCAATTGCTGGATCCACCCTTTTTCCTGTGATTCATTTCACTTAGAAGCAAGCAGGGGAAAATAACTTGAGATTTACGTTGTTCCAGATGATTAGGTATTTTGCTAAAATTAATAAATGAAGTGGTTTATGTTGAATACACAGGTTTCTTCTGCAACTGTGTTCTTCCAGCTGGACTGAACGAGACAAAGGTACGTCAGGTAAGATCCCAAGATAGGGTTCACGAGGGAGAAAAGAAGAAGTCAAGAAGGCATCAAAGTAGCTCTTCCAGTCTACCTTCTTCCTTGGAAACGTGCCTCACGGATCAAGAGCTAAAGAAGACTAGAAAAAATCAGTGTCCTCAACAATCATCTTTACTCCATTCCTCTTCAACATCAAGTTTGCCCCTGAACCTCTGCTAGGTTTGTACTTCCAATACCTCATAGTCAAAAATAGTTGGGGGCTAACAATTGCAAATTTCCACTTCTGCCCCATACTTTATATGGTTAATCTTATATTTTCTGTTTCTCTTATATCTTCTGATGGGCATGGAAACTGTGGCTTAGAAATTGTGCAGTGTTTTTGTTTTCTAATATAAAAATGCTCTCTGCTCTTCTGTTGATAGAAAATATTTATCCTGAATAAAAGCCCCATAGATTCTTGTTCCACACAAGTTGATTGGAGAATACTTTCTTAACAACAGCAATAACAACAACAACAAGAACAACAATAACAAATAAAAAAAAATCATTTTTTTTTGTCTCTCCTTGTTTCTTGACCGTATAAACAAATCACAAGTGCCACTTGCAATGAACTAAGAACTTCATTAAACTTCAGCAAGGAACCAGAGTCTTTAGTCTTTACTGTTTCTTCCTTGTCATTTTCAAAGATTTAAGAAATTTCTTACAACCTCTGTACCAAAGCATTTTCAAGTTGCAATCCCAAGTTGCCTTGAACAAGAAACTATAAATTATCCACTTAAAAATATCTTAATTTGACAACCAAATCAAATTATTAAACGTGACAGAGTCACAGACATCAATGATTGATGCAACCTATCTTCAGCTTTTGTTCACCAGCCACTTGATGCTTCAAAAAGCAAGAAGACCACCAATTTTAAAGACTCTACATAATTTATATCATCATTAAGGTTTGTAATCAAATGTGCAAAGAAAACACATACATGCCAAACTTCCAGATAAGGCCAACTACTATTTCCAATATAATAAAAATATTAAGGGTAAACAATATTCAATGTTCCAAACCACAAGGGTCATTTTCAAAAATGGCCTCAACCTCTGTTTCCTTCTACTTGCATCCTAATCTTTTCTATCACATCCAATTATGTAGTTGCTGTTGCTCTGATCAAGTTGCATGCCAGATTTTTAGATGGATATTGCTGCGTTTCTTGCTCCCATTAGGAGAATCTCAATCATTTCAAGAGTTAAATTTCTAAAGTCTCAAACTTTTTTTTTTCAATAACAAACCCTTTCAAATCGTTTGAATTGAGTAAATTACGTCCATACTTGTCAATTTCATCTCTCAATCTCTTTTTTCCCCATGTTGGCACAATGTTGACACCAATGATGCATAATAAAGAATAAACAGATTTTGGCTTGAAGTTTTGAAATTTCACCATTACCTGCATTATCAAGGACAGTTACAATAGTTTTAATGACTGAAATCAAGAAGTTTAAGAACAAGAGTCTATTAAAAAAGAATAATGATAAATAAAGACAAAATTTAAGATTAATGATAAGCTTCATTATTTAAAATATTAAAAAGATAAATATTATTTAATAATTAATTCTTTTAGATTTATAATATTATATATTAATTATTTTAATAATATAAAATAAATTATATCATTAATTTTAAATTTTTACCTTAAAATGTTTTCCTCTCTATTATTACTTACTAAAAAAATATTGTATAATTTGTTTTTTTTGAACATTTTGTCATGGGGCCGGCTTGAACCGTTACCCTGAGGAGGGGATATAAACCTTACAAGCATGACTAGAGTCACTTGACCCGAAGGGTCAGGTTAAAAAAAATATTGTATAATTTAATTTGAAGTTCTTAATAATTTAAATAATTTAATAATTATTTTTTTCACTGAAAGTAAAAAATTTTAAATTTGACTCATATAATATATAAATAAAATAAAATAATAAATAATAAATAATTTTTTTTTGAACATGTAAATAATTATTTTTTATCATATAATCAAAATAAAAAATAATAATAATACGAGGCTTTAGGTATTTACCCAAAAATGCATTTCAGTCTTAGAAGTCAGATTGTCGGTAAAGATTGACAGAGGGTGGGATTCATTAAATGCAATTTGGGTAGGTCCAAGTCCAACAGTCAACAAATGGGAAGCACATGTAAACGTGGCAATTTTATCACCTTTTGCGGTGCCATTTCTGATGAGATACAGTACCGTAGTAAATTTGTGTTACAACAAGTACCATTTTTCTTAGTAACGGTTCAAAGAAGTAAAGCAAAATTTTTTTTTTGGCGATCCAGAGATGTCAATTTCATTTTTTTAATAATAATAGAAAGAACGAAAAATTAAAATTAAACTTATGATATATGTTATGTTATTAAATTAATTAATATATATAATATTATAAATTTTAAAAAATAAAAAATTAATTATTAAATAATATAAATTTTATTTTTTAATAATTTAAATGATCATAATATAAATTAATTTTAATTTTTAATCTTAATTTTTAATTTTTAATTTTTAATTTTTATCTTATTTATTATTATTCTTTCTTTATTAGTTACGGATAGGACCAAAGATGGTACGAAAATTAATGAAATATCCAAATAAGCCAAAAATGGCTATCGACAAACAAAAGGGGATCCCACCCCTCCTCACATGCATTTTCTTGTCCTTCCTCGGAAACAAGCAAAACAAAGTAGAAAAATTCACTTGCGCCCCTCAACTTTTAAAAAATTACTCGTTCAGCCTCTGAAGTAAATATTGTTTAGCAGATGATCCCTCCTACTTTGTGATGAAAGTAGATGCGCATTACCCTTATAAAAAAACTATTATCTAACATGGATTACGCATGACTTAAATTAGTGGAGAGAAGAGCAAATCCCTTGACATTAAGATTATCCACTATATAATAATTTTATTTTGTAATTTATACCATAAAATATACGTTTTATTTAAGTACAATTATGAATTTATAAAATGTAAAAGTAAAAAGGCAGAATACCCAAATCCACCCCCAAAGTATAGTGGCAGGAACGGATCCACCATCGAACAAAAAACGGAGACAAATCTACCTACAAAGTTTTCGATTTAGACAAATCACTCCAAATTTAACGTGTGACGTCATTTGACATCAGTAATCTGTTAATTTGACGTCATCTGACGTCAGCAATTCGTTAACGAGTTAACGAATTAACGAATTACTGATGTCAAATGGCGTCATACGTTAAATTTGGGGTGATTTGTCCAAGTCGAAAATTTTGTAGTTAGATTTGTCCTCAATTTTTGTTCGAAGGTGGATCCGTCCCTGCCACTATACTTTGGGAGTGGATTTGGGTATTTTACCGAGTAAAAATCTACACGAATCATGAAATTTAGGAGCTCAATAGCAAAAGATCAACTCTAGAACCAACATATTTTGAGCTTCAACTTCTAACTATGTACTACAAACTAAAAAGTTTTTACCACTGAATATTTTTTAACAAATACGTAGAACCTTGTACCCAACGACACTAAAATTTCAAGTAGTCTAAATCAAAGGGCCTCAGCTCTGCTAGGTCTTCTATCAAATGTTCAAACCATTGTTTTCTCAAGTTGCTTGTGCAAGGGTCTAACCGGGCAATTGTCTTGCAGGATTTCTCGCCAATAACGTCAGGAGCAAACCTATCACGATTAACTACTATAGCTAGGTACAAAAATAATTATAACAAAGAAGTAAAACATGATGTGCAAGAGAAGAAAAAGAATGCATCAATGGAAGTTTAATTGATTCTTCTCTTAATATGACAATCTGTATGGAAGATTTGATTACTATTGCTAACAACTCCGATTACAAAGAAAAAAGGTAACGCAAGTTCAAAAACTGAATTGGGTTAGATCTAACCTATACATAAAACTATCTCTTTCTATGGTTTCATGTTCCTTCTATGGCGATTTTATTCTACTATGTCCAAGAACAAATGGGTTAGTGAGAGAATTACAGCATTACCGGAAAACAGAGGATTCAGGTTTCATCCATGGAAGCGGTGGAAAGTTGTTTACTTTTTCCAGGCGTAGACCAACAGAGAGAACCCGTTGGGGCTGCTCAGTTCGGTCTCCTCCGCGCTGGCCCACTCCAGCACGGAGGAACTGCACCCTGAAGATGCTGACGACATCGAAATTGACGACGATGACGAACTCCTCGCCGACCTCAAGAAGCTGTTTCTCCTCATCTTCTTCCACTCTGTTGGGTTCATACCGATATTACTCGAGTACTGTTGCCACAGAACCACGCTATTTTTCTCATCGAAACTCCGATCTTCTTCTTCTTCTTCTTGCTCATCGGGGCTGCTATTCTCGAACTTGAACAAGAACACGGCATGCCCGTCGTTCAATTTCTGATCAAACAACCAGTTATGTACGTCCCAGGAGACCTGAATCGGAACCCCATCTACTTCAATCTTCTCATTTCCCCTGAATTTCCATTTCAGTCGCTTAATTTGCAAAACCCTCTTGTTATCGATGCTAAAACAGAGCTTCGCATCCTCATTCACCCTACAATCAATGGAAATCTCCCTGCTTTTCCCCCCGAATTTCGCCCTCGTAGAGTAAATCCTGTTTCCAAACATGTGCTCTCTTTTCAAGAGCAGAACTTGGTTTTTTTCCGGCTTCTGAGATTTCGTCCGGGAATAAGCCTGCTTGCTAGAATCCCCGATTAGAAGCGTCATCTCCCCGTTGACGACGACAGCGATGTAGAACCCAGATTCCGGTTCAGGCCCAGATCCAAATTTGGCCCTGGATAGATCCCAGAAGATATATGCATTAGGTACTGCGGTGGCGGTGAGTTTTTTAGACCCCTGTTTTTTCCAGAAGAGGAAGGGCTTGATGTGGAGGTGAAAAGAGAGAAGCGAAAAAGAAAGCGAATTTGGCAGAGACAGAGGGGAGGAATAGTGGGCGGAGGGGTGGAGGTTGAGGTGGAAGGAGTGGCCAAGGAAGGTGCTGGACCAGGTGAGGGAGAAGAGACCTAGGTGGGTATGGTAGAGGCATGTGGTGAGATTTGGCTTGCCCGGGAGTGGCGGCGGGAGGGAATCATGGAGGGTGTTGGTGGTGGCAGCCACGCGGAAGCAAGAAGGGAGAGAGGAAGATGAGGAGCGGTGATGTTGGGCAGACATCATTGCTTTTACCGGCTATGTCCGTTGCATAAGGTTTTCAATTTTCAAGGGTTTTGGGATGCCATATATATATATATATATGGGAGGCTAGTAAAAAATGGAATGACTTTAACCCAAAAAATTACCAAGGAAGTGAAAACCCGAGAGAGGGAATTTATTTAGAAAAAAGTTGACTGCAATTATTAATTGAATTTGACCAAGTATATGAACTAAATTTTGAGCCTTATGGAATTGTAAGTCATGAGGTGATTTTGAATTTGTTCTTCTTATTTTTGTTTTCAATTTGTGGGGTTTCAATAGGAGGCTCTCTTGGTTGGTGCGCCTTGTTGCCTTGACTTGGGCCAAAGTTTGAACCACAGCGATGTTGTGTTAAAATCCCCTTTCCGGCTTTCCCCAACTAAATTGTAACTTTTTATATAAAAGAAACAATATGTTAAGGTTAAAGGTATTAAAAAGTATAGCTTTTTTGTATTTCTTAGAAATTCAATGGAGACAATCATAAAAAGACTTAACTAAGTCATAACAAAATTAAGATATGAATCAAGTCTTCATTTATATAATTAAAATTCTTAAATCTCTAATTTTCTTTTCATAATTTATATTTATATTTTGTCTTATACACCCACTATAAAATGATTATATATAGTTATTTTATAAGCCAAAAAATATCATTTATGATTTTCATAACTTTTGTATGTAAACGTAAATCATCACCTATATTAATCTGTTAAATCGTATTAAATTTTTTATTCTTTATATTTTACATGAAACCTTTAATTTTATATCTTTATTTAAAATTTATCATAGGTTGTGTCAAAAACGCAAAAGACAAATGTAAAACCAAAAATTTTGAACCATCCTATACGTGAGACCCCTCCAATGATTCAAAATATTCTGCCACCATTTGTGCCACTAGGCCCCTACTTCTTTTTTTTTTCCCAATCCAAGGATCAATTTGCATATGTACATGTTCCACTAGAATAGGACGTTCCCATGTTGGTTAGTATTTTTTTCTCCGGAAGAGTAATTAATGGGGATTACCAGTGAAACACATCATGTGTAATGAATTAGGATACTGGCGCCGACCAAATGGCCATGGCCTCTAATTCAGATTTCCGACAGCCACTTGATTCCAAATTTCCAGTGCCACTGAAAAGATTTGGACATTAAACCCTCCGATTGTTCTCGACTTTCAGTACAGCCAGTCGGTGGGGTCACCAGAGCCAAGATTGCTTGCAATTTGGTAGCAGATCCATCATAGCACATCATGGATTACACTTAGCCAATTAATCACAGCTGTTAGTTGTGCATTCCAATTAATTACAAAAACACAAGAGATAACATATAATGTTTTTTTTTTCTTTTTCTTCTAAACCTTGATATCTAGAATTATACGTTGAATTTTAATTAATCTGAAATCGAGTTAAATCAGACACCATAAAATAAAAGTCTCTATATTCCTAAATAAAAGTCTCTATATTCCTAAATAAAACTCAAAAACTCAAACTCTTTTCATTCAGATTAATAACTCATTAGTAATAGTATATACTGTCAACTTACAAATTAGTTTAAATAAATTATCATTTCCTGACTCAACTAATTGAAACCCTAATTTCTAAACCAAAATCTACCTTCATTATATTCTAAGGATTGTGATGACTAACGAAATTTCTAAGAAATTGGTTTCTTTTCTACTGATTTGATGGGATTTTTTTTAGGGATTGAGACTTCTATACATTGTTAAGATGGTAAAAGGACAAAAAGATCAAAATAAAGCGTTTCAAATAATGCTTGAGATTTCTTGGAATTGTCTGAGACTCGGATTCAAATTGTCCGTTTCTCAAAGTTATACGTGCATAAAGGTAATACTAGTGAGAAGATGCATGGAAGAATGGAACGAAACAGTTGCAATTTAAGGGGGGGATGGGGGGTCAATAAGTCAGAATTGAGAACGAAGGACTTGAAAGTT